>JXSR01S009224.1:51190-62600 GCA_000969725.1 Ophiothrix spiculata
AAAAAAAAACGACCGACCCTCTCTGAAAAAAGCTGTGGAGGGCAACCAAAGAATTTTTTTTTTGCCTAACTGAAGCAGCTTTAATGCATGTTACGCAAATCAAAAAACCTTTGTTAGACCTTAGTTCACTTACTTTCTTGGAAACTCCCACAATAAAACAACCAATGATGTTGCAGCAAAATCAGTGATACTCAGCTTGTAAAATTCCTGACCAATGTAAGTTTCCCAGCACTATATGAGGAGAAACACACAAGTTATTGATACATTGGGTTAAAAAAGAGCAAAAAATGTTTGCATGTCCCCAATCAACCTTAACCCTTTGAACCCGACGAGCCGGTATACTGGCTCATGTGTACATGTACCGTATACATGATGAGCCGGTTTACCGGCTTTTCGGTCACGTGTCAGAAAGTTGATTTGTCTGTCAACAGGCATGGGTAGTTACAATTTTCAATGGTCTTATTTATATCAGAAGACATCAATGAAGCTTTGAACCCATGGTTGATGGGTCAGTTTGCTTTTGTTTACTGACAGGGTAAACAATTCCTTATGTTTTCGTAAATTTTTAGACTACAATGCACGTCGGTATAAAAAGTACTCTTTTATGAATGCTGGTTATTGGAAAAAATCAGATTACTCTAAAATGAAAAGGTAAAGCAAGGGAAATCAAAATCAAAGTAAGTTTAGGGGTTATATTATGTTTTTTAACTTTCGGGTTGGCCCGGGTCAGTGGTACAGGTACACGTAAAATGGCCAGGGTTCAAAGGGTTTATATCTCAATGCACATCCAACTTTAGTTTGGGAGCTCAGGCACTGCCGTTTGAAATTTGCAGGGGCTCAGTATGTAGCTCTCCTGGAGCTTTTTAGGGGAGTGGTAGGAGAGCAATTAGAAAAGCTCTTCTGGAGTAAATGAGGGGAGCGATCTGTATTATTAATAAAATTAGCGAATCATTTTTGCAGCCCCACGGATCCGGTCATCACTTTTTACGTTCTGGATTTGACAACGACATACCATGATACCTCACACCACACCCATGACAAATCAAAACAAACACAAGTGATTGAAACGTGTCGCCCGGTAAAAAATTCACCGTTCACATCATGTTCCTTTTCGTACATGTTTCCGTTGTGTATA
This sequence comes from Ophiothrix spiculata, assembly GCA_000969725.1. Lineage (NCBI taxonomy): Eukaryota > Metazoa > Echinodermata > Ophiuroidea > Amphilepidida > Ophiotrichidae > Ophiothrix > Ophiothrix spiculata. The sequence continues at coordinate 52,326 of JXSR01S009224.1, forward strand.
GCATAAACGCTAACATGACAAACACACAAAATTCCGATCATAAACCGCGCGGTGGTTGAACATTTCATTCCATGTCACTTGTGTAAATAAAATTTCTTTTAAAAATGACAATGCGGTACGTATCATTAAAGGCGCGCGATAAATCGCGCTCTCATAAAGCAATTCAGGCGCAAGGGCGCTCGATCGATCTCGCGCGCCTCAAACGGCAGTGCCTGGGAGCTATGATGTTTCGAGACAGTACAGACTGGTCTCTTGATCACAAATGATGACAATTGTGACTTCCGGTTCTAGTGTTGCTAGTTGCTTTCCTGGTGATATGGTCATATACCGTACATGATTTAGGTTGAAAGTCGTGCCCCCCTCGTTTTTCATTGCTTGCCTGCATTTCCATACAGATTCTCTAATCCATCTGGGATATTTGTCGCTTTCCTTGTCAAGAATCTTTGGGTTGTCGCAGTCCCTGACATGGTTTGTTTCTGATGAAATCAGAAATTCAACCTCGGACGCGATATTTGACTATGCTCAGCTTCAATGGTCCGTACCTAAATATTCTGTGCCGACCTTAAGGCTGGGGTAGACCTTCAAATGGCATAAACCTTTTTTGTACTCTAACTTTCAAACTAATTCCATAAACTATATAAAAGTATACATTTTTAGAAGCAAATTTGTAGCCTGAACATGATGATGATATCAGTTTTTGACCAAAAAATGCCAAAAAACGTTTTTTTTTTGCCCCAAAATTTCTGGAGAGCGTAACTAAAATTTGCCTTCATGAAACTTTGAATTTTTTTGCTTTTTGGAATTTAGAAACAAATGTCTAGGAACGGTTTTCTCAAATTTTTGATTTCCATCTTAGTTTTCCAAAAAATGACAAAAATAGGTCAAAATATGCAAAAAATCCCACCGCTGCCACCAAAATGGCAATTTTTGGCCTTTTTTTGGCATATTTTCAAAAAGTAAGATAAAAATCTAAAAATATGAGAAAACTGTTCCTAGACATTTGTTTCTAAATTCCAAAAAGCAAAAAAGTTCAAAATTTCACGAAGGCAAATTTTAGTTAGGCTTTCCAGAAATTTTGGGGCAAAAAATATGGTTTTTGGCATTTTTTGCCAAAATTGAAATTTTTGGTCAAAAACTGATATCATCATCATGTTCAGGGTAAAAATCCACCTCTAAAAATGTATACTTTTATATGGTTTATGCAATTAGTTTGAGAGTTTTGAGTACAAAAACAGTTCATGCTAGTTGAAGGTCTACCCCAGCCTTAAGGTACCTTTCGATATGGCGGGTCACATATTACAAATGGATTGCTTGGCATCCAGGAAATAGCATATTTTGGACCTACCTGTAAGTTGCCAGTTTCACACACACCACAGTCATCCTTCTGGTTAGGACACTCAATTTGCGGGAATAATGAGAAGAATAAGATCCCGAGGGAAGCTAGACGCAAATATTCTGTCCCGGCCTTAAGGTACCTTTCGATATGGCGGGTCACATATTACAAATGGATTGCATGGCATTCAGGAAATAGCATATTTTGGACCTACCTGTAAGTTGCCAGTTTCACACACTCCACAGTCATCCTTCTGGTTAGGACACTCAATTTGCGGGAATAATGAGAAGAATAAGATCCCGAGGGAAGCTAGACGCAAAAATACTGTCCTGTAGGAAGTAGATAAGAAGAAACAAATATGGTGAAACACAGTCATCCTTCTGGTTAGGACACTCAATTTGAGGGAATAATGAGAATAATAAGATCCCAAGGGAAGCTAGACGCAAAAATACTGTCCTGTAGGAAGTAGATAAGAAAAACCTTGAGTGAAACACAATGACCTCTACATCAAATCAACCAAGAAGTTTGTGACTTTGATAATTGGATCACATAACATACAATAACTAACCAGGCATACACTGTATGCAGCGCCATGAAGAGCAGTCGCACAGGGACAACAGCTTAACGTGACTTCCGAACCACACAGCATTAAGAGTTTACACATACAACATGGTTTGAGGGGAAGTATAGCAAAATACTGTCCTTGAGGTGTTGGATGATCGAGATTTGCAGAGGGAGGAAGTCTCCATCATCCAACACCAAGGGACAGTATTTTGCAATACTTCTCTGAAATAAACAATGTTGTATTTGTTTTACTAAACCTCAAAAAAGTCAAAATATAACTTGAAAATAAGTCAAAAATCAACAAATTCAATACTTTGCTGTGAGCCATACGTTAATAGTACCATGCGGATGTTTTTACTACTTTCCCCGCGTGTGTGTAAAACAAACAGATGCAATGCGTCAACGCATACCCGCGTGGCTGTACTTGAGTATTAATGCACACCCAGGAAAGTAGCCGAAAATACTTTTTGCGCGTCTCCGTTATTTAGCCAATAAAACGACTGTATTAACTTGTAAATATTCAAGAGTTGTAGTCATAAAGTTTCTTGCCCAAGGAGACAAAAAGACGTTGTCCGATTGGGGCTTGAACCCGATACAGGTAGTCTCCTGGAACAAACTAAGCATATCATTGTTTTGAAGTAAAATTGGACATTCAAAGGGAATATGTACGATTGTACTGTTATACTTATGATTTAAACATGTTATAGAGTGGTTCATCAACAAATTAATGTTCAGCGATAAATCTGCGTTTCAAAGCCGCAAAACATGAAAAAAATCCTTTGACGCACAGGATGTAGTGTTGCTGATTTGTGATGAACTTCTCTGCAAAATCGTCCTAATTGTCCTAAATGCTTGTTAACATAAACATTTTTCAAATATATAAGTTGAAAATATTTACAGATGTTTCCAGTTTGACAGAAATCTTTCTTTATAAAATATTTATCAAAATCTAAAGCAAAATGCTAATTTTTAGCATGTTTGATGTATTGCAGATTGCAAGTTCAAAGTTCCAGGAACGTGAAAGACATTGCACTGACTTCAGCATACGATATAATAAGCGCACTTCTGTGAACACAGTGCTATGTGCGACTTGTTAATTTAGATATCAACTGTAGGTTTATAAAGAACATATAATCAAGTGTATTTGAGTGGCGCACTGGCAAAATGAGAGGAGAGTCGTGATCGAAGATTTTGAATAAATGGCTGCTCAAGTAAAAATATGGTGAACTTTTTTTTTTTTTGACATAAATAGCATATACGGTGGCATGTCATTAGATGGGTATGCTAAAAAGGTGGTGTTGTTACATTTTTTCATGGGTTCTCCAACTAAATTTGATGTAAATTCACTACTCCTTGGCCTATGGACTTGTTTAATGTCTCATTTGAAAGCTTACACTTTTTGCTATTTGTGGCAGTAATTTGGTCTTCATGGGTTACATAATTTAAGAGAGACAATGGTTTGAACTTGGCAGTACAAGGGTGGTGGTGCCTAAGGATGCGGTAGATAGCCAAATTGAGACAATATCACCATTTCGGAAGGTTTGACACTGCTGGAACATTCACAAATGGATTCTGTGACCTCAAATACATACAGATAGTCACCAACATGGCTAAAATTTGGTATATAATTACAGTAATTGGCAAATTTATCATTTTTATTAGACCTTCCTCAGACCCCCTCCCCCCTCGATCAGTCTTTTGGGCAGCACCTTCTCATTTTTTGTCCGATTTTGACAAATTTGGTGTCAAAATGTTCAGGGGATCAAGCTGCATCAAATAAGAATTAGGACAGAATGATTTGAAACATCACCATTTTCTCCCCTTGTATAGCCCGCCACTAATTAATTGAAGGTCATTAACGCCAAGACCCTAAGGTGTCTGTTTCAAGTTTAATGCATCAAAGTAACTTTTACTTTTAAAGTGTTTATAACATATCCTGAAAATTATGACTTGCTTTAGTAAAAACAGGCAATTTTGAGAAAAACTCGTTTGAAAATTACAGTTTGCATTGCCGTCTATGGAGTAATTAACCATTAATTAGCTCATTATGCCAAAACAAAAGTGATATTTGGCTAAAAAGTTACTTGAATTGAAAGAGATCAATAATATTAACATCATATCAAAAAATGTTTTTTTCAAGTAACACATTTTTGACCCACCTCATGAAATGCCACCATACATAAGTTTTAAACTATAACTTGAGTTTTGGAGGTCAATTATGCTAGGAAGTGCAATAATTCATGGTTAATTGATCGCATTTCAAAAATCAAATTTTGTTTTTCGACATAAATAGCATATATACATAAATGTTAAACTAAAACTTGAGTTTCAAAGGTCAATTATGCCGGGAAGTGCAATAATCCATGGTTAATTGATCGCATTTCTAAAATCAAATTTTGTTTTCCAACATAAATAGCATATTAACATAAGTGGTAAACTATAACTTGAGTTTCGAAGGTCGATTATGCCAGGAAGTTCAATAATTCATGGTTAATTGATCGCATTTTGCTATCTTACACTATAGTAATCAGTAACTTTAAAATCAATTTGTGACAATTTTTTATTCACGATTTTGAGCAGACTGCCTTTTATTTCAATCTCTGAATGAAGATTGGAAAAAGAAAATATGACATATTATATATCATTCGAAAGCTGAGATTTTAGAGAATTTAAATATGTCATAAACTCATTTTTGAAAATCGCGACTTTCCGCTCATTTTGCCAGTGCACCCAACATTTGTTACTTTACTTTGTTTTGTTTTCTACGGCATGATTGTCTTCAGGCCTTATGATTATGTTCGCAATTATCATTTTTGTGTGTTTACCTTGTTGTTTTGAAAGATATTGAAACAAAACAGAATTAGAATAACGGCAATATGCTCCTGTACAAGTGGATACAGTGTGTCCTTGTAATGACACCTTAGGCCAAAAAAAAAAAAAAAAAATAATACTCTTCCACCTACTGCTAGGTCGATCGGCCGCTCCAGCCTTCACAACTTCCCCCGCGACATCCAAATCAAAACAATCAAATACTTCTTGTAGTAATTTGGGACATCTTAAACATTTTGAGAGTTGAATATCGAAAAAAGTGAAAAATATAACATTTTTTTTGTAGTTTTCGGTAAGTTTTTTTTAAATAAAAAAAAGTTTGGGTCGGGCTGAAAAATAGGGTCGGTCGGTGGAGGGCAACCAAACAAAAAAAAATTTTGGCCTTAGCTTACCTGATTAAAGTGATGGTAATTTCAAATTGTGGACTGTAATCTTCAAATCTAACAACCACATTAAATATCATAGGCACAACACCGTTGAGTATGGTGATGGTTATGGACGGCAAAAAACTAATCAACAGATTCACAAAATTGTCACCGGATAAGGCACTGGTAGAGTTCTGTACATGGAGAAAACAAACAGCACCATTAAGTATTGTGATGTGTATGGACGGCAAAAAACTAATCAAGAGATTCACAAAATTGTCACCGGATAAGGCACTGGTAGAGTTCTGTGCAAGGAGAAAACAAACAACACCATTAAGTATGGTGATGGTTATGGACGGCAAAAAACTAATCAACAGATTCACAAAATTGTCACCGGATAAGGCACTGGTAGAGTTCTGCGGAAGGAGAAAAGAAAATGGTTTACACATGAAAATGGGGTCATAGGGTTCCCAGCCCTTCAGGGAAATCAGGGAAAATTATCTTATTTTTTTCCAGTCAGGGAAAAGTTTGGGAATTTGATAAAAAATGCCTTATATCAGGAAAAAGTCAGGGATTTTTGATCAAAAATTTTCATTTTCCATTGTGTGAATTAAGGTTCAGGATTTAAAAATTAACCTATGTTAGTGATTTTTCATTAAAAAAATTAAAATGGAATTTTGAAATTTTGTCAGGGAAAAATTAGGGAAAAGTCAGGTAATTTTGTTTTTCTGCACAGTTAATGTGTCTAGATTCTCAATGGATTACACCATCAGGTCTCTATTTGATGATTTGAATTATGAAGAAGATGGAAGAATGTGCACGAATAGGATGCTTGTAATTCTAGACCTTTAAGCTACTATTAATTTTTTTTAATGAATAGCGTCACCATTAACGAACTCTCAAAATATGGACTGAAAATGACGTATTTTGATCTAAAATGGGCATTTTTTGAAAAATGAGATGATGGAAACAAATTTGACAATTCCAGAAATAATTTTTCGTAGGTAATGTCCAAATGTAACCTGCGCACATGGTATAATGGTGGATCGCACAGGATGCTGGATACTTTCTAAACTGCATTATTGGATGTACAAAAATAACATATTGCAGTGAATAACAATCTATGAAACCTTTCTGATTTTATGTAAAAAAGTGGAAAAGTTGAAGACGGAAAAGGTATACTTTAGGTCCCATCAAAAACTATACCCTAACCCTAACCCTAAACCCTAACCCTAACCCTAAAACTAACCCTAATCCTACACCCTAACCCTAACCCTAACCCTAAATTAAACCTAACCCTAATACTAACCCTAAACCCTAACCCTAAAATTATGGATGGGACCTAAAGTACACTTGGTCCTTGAAGACTAATCATACTAAAACACTCTGTACATTCCCAACAAACAATGCTGCTATTTTGAACAATCATGTGAGCAATTTATGTCATTTGGCTTTGGCTACATAAACCAAAACTGATTTGGAACATAAATACATGTACATTGTCAAAATTGCATGGAAAAATAACTTCGCATTCGCATTAACAATGCAACTGACAAGAAATGGACTTCCTGGTGTTCCAGTTCTTTGCATGGGGCAGGGTATACACATCAAGATTCCCTGGTGATCCAGTTCAGTGGTCCAGTGAGACATACACATCAAGATTCCTTCTCAAGTTCTTCTAAATGTACTTGCCACTCGGGTGCCTTGCCTATGGCCATCTTTCTGTGGTTTTATGCACTAGTACTTAACAGGTGCTTTATTTGTACCTGGAGGCAGTTATAGACTCGCAGGCATGAGAATGAAATTCCATGAAAAAACAGGAAAATTGTGGAAAAAACAGGAAAACAAGCTAAAAAAAGAAGGAAAACACATACATTTGACCACAAAAAAAACCCAGGAATTCCTGTTTAAACAGGAAGATTCTCATGCCTGATAGAGGTACAATGATGATGGTGGGTTTTTCTAAAAGAGATTTTTCAGGGTATGTTTTACAGAATACTTCTAAAGACTTATGTGTAGTCCTTTAGTAATGAACATTTCCAGAATTTATGGCCTAGTGCTTTGCACTGGAGGAAATTGCCTGAGTATAAGGGTTCGCTTCAAAAACTCAACCTGCGGTTGCCTACCGGTTCAACTGGAGTAAACAATAGCCAACTGCCCAGAACCGGCAGACAACCGCCGGTTGAGTTTTGAAGTCGTCCCTAAGTTGCTTTGGAGATTCATTTTCGAAATCTGTGGTTGCAATTGAAATAGGATTGGATTGTTTCTATTTTGAGATTCTCTTTGCAAATGAAGTCAAGAGTACTTTTAATGATCAGAATATTGGTGTCATCAATAAACTGAAGTATTCTCTACCTGAAAAAGTCTTGTATACATTGTATTGCACTTTAGTTTTACCCTATGTTAATTACAATGTCTTAATTTGGGGAAATACTTGCAAAAATTTATTTGGATAAAATATATAAACTTCAAAAATGGGCTGTAAGATCAATCACAAATAGTCACTATAGAAGCCATTCTGCTCCTTTATTCAAAGAATGTAATATCTTAAATGTTTATGATACTTTTAAACTTGAAGTTGGTATTTTCATGTATAAGTTTTCTTCAAATCGCTTGCCAGAGAGCTTCGATAGCTTCTTTTCAAAAAATAGAGATTTACATGAATATCAAACTAGACACTGTAATGATTTTATTCCAACGAGAAATAAAAAGGTTTTCTCAGATCAATCAATAAAAACGTCAGGACCTATTCTTTGGAATGCAATTGATCACAAAATAAAAAAATCAAAGTCAATAAAACACTTTCGTAAACAACTGAAGTGTCACCTCATATCAAATTATCATTAGCAAATCTTTGTTTGGAGCATAAGTGACTTTTGTAGTTTCTTTGTTTTTGTATTTGTTTTGTATTATTTTTTCTCATGGTTGTGATTACATCAGGCCTTCCTGGCCTTTCAATCACACCCCCCATATTGATTTGTTTGTTTTTTATGTACATTTTTTAATATGTTTGTAAATATTGATATGGAAAATAAAGCTGTCTGAATGAATGAATGAATGATCCGCTATGAAACAATAGCATGTAAAACATAACAAACCAGCTGTTCATGCATGTATAATGTTCATACAATGAAATGCATAATGGAAATTGTCATTTATGATGCTCAGCTGCTGTGATTTTCAAATTCACATTCAAAGCCAGATGAGTTGCCAACCATGTCGCCATGTTGATTTAAGGTGGCTTAGCACAGATAGAATTCCTCTATTTACTTTTCTTATTATGTGGTTTCATATGTGCTGATCACATTTCTGAAATAAAAAAGGGGGTCACCAACTTAGTTTTTTGAAAAAAAAGCCATTTAAAAAATCACTTTTTACCATTGACTTCTATGGTAAAATCAAAATAAATAAGACAAAAACACTTATAATTTAAAAACGGCTCAATATTTTTCTCTTTTTTTCACATATGTTTCGGTCCTTATATAGTTCTTTCAAGAAACGTAATAAAAAAAATATGGTCACCGACTTACTTTATGAGATATTAAGCAAAATTAAGGGAAAAAATTGCATTTTTAGCAATGATTTTAATACCTTAATAAGCACTGTGTGCTTTGAGGTCTGTGCCGTAAGGAGTAACACGCATGGTCTTATGCGTGAATATAAAAATGACACACGTATAAAAACATGTTTTATTAAAGCGCACGATACAGAACGCCAAAAAGTACGCTGAAAGCCCATGATAAATACTTTGAAATTGTGTCCAACACTGCTGATATCAGCTCACTTGCGTCTGACACCGTTTCTGTGCTAAGCCACCTTAAAGCCCAGTTGGGTAACAATGAATCATCATGGACAAATCAAGGCTTTTCTAAGGAAGTCTGGAGTAAAAAAATAAACCAGGAAGCAAGCATGGACTGAAAGGTACATGAAAAAATTTAGATCAAATTATTTTTTCATTTTATTTATTTTTTTATGTCAAATGCATATCAAGGTTTAAACAGCAAAACACAAAAATTGTAAACGCGACAGTGTAATGCTGACAACTTTTCGCCAAGACAGCGGTTCACCACCTATTTTGAAGCAGTTAACCTGTTCCAAGGAGGGAAAGAAGCACCCTATGGGAAATCCAAGCAACCATGACAACACCAGGAAAAAAGGTCACCTCACTGCATGGGTAGATGCAATTTGCTATTTACCGTTAGTCAATACCTGTTCCATTCTTAATGAACCAAATTGGTCCGGATTCTATGCACACTCGACGCTTCACTTTGCAATCTGACACAGTCTTCAAGATATTTGTCAGCATCAGCATTCCAACCTTCCAAACAGCTAACTACTTTGGCAGGCATGATCATCTGTTGAAATACACCATCCCAAAAACGACCATCGACAGCTACTAGTTCTCATTTTACCCATGATGCATCAGGGCCTGGAAACAACTGCCATCAGGCGTTGTAACAGCTCTAACGCCAGCTGCCTTCAGGGACTCGGCTCTTTCTACCATCAGGATGCTGCGTCCTCCAGCGGGCTCCAATCTCTTGTAATCATATACAAGCTACTTGTATATAGTGCACCCTCATTTTAGATCTCTTCTCTACGTTGGATCCTGATTTGTGACTGTTTGTTCTACATTTCGAAACCCTGCATCATGGCTGTGACATCACCTTGCATTCATTCTACTATACAGCCCCCTTTTAGAATTACTGCATCAACAAATTTACTTACTTACTCCAGCGACTTCCGTCGGTCCTTAATGATAGCTTTCCACTGTTGTCTGTCTGTCATGCAGTTGTGTATTTCAACTGGTTGAAGCTGGGTGTCTTTACTCAGAACGTCTACATAAGTGATCATTGGACATCCAACCTTTCTCGTTCCCTGGGTGGGTCGCCACAGAATCAGGTCTGCTACTGGTTGGGAGCTAGCCCTTTTGCAGTGGCCAGCGAATCGGAGTCTTCTCTTCTGTATTGTATTTGATACTTTGGGTAGTTGTCCATATAGTTCAGCATTTGATGTGTGGCTTTTCCAGCTGATATTAAGTGCTGCTCTCAGAAGCCTAGTGTAACATCCATCAACAGCTTTCCTTAGTTTAGGTGTCATAGTCCAAGTTTCAGCACCGTAGAGTAATACGCTCTCGACTGTTGCCTGGAAAAGTTTTAGTTTGATGTCTCTCGATAGCCGTGAATG
>JXSR01S009224.1:63464-77806 GCA_000969725.1 Ophiothrix spiculata
AATGTATACTTTTATATAGTTTATGCAATTAGTTCGAAAGTTAGAGCACAAAAACGGTTTATGCCATTTGAAGGTCTACCCCAGCCTTAACTCGCTTCATCAAATTTATGAAATTTCATGCAATTTTTCACACATATGTTCAACATTTTCAAGCCATGACTGCCTGTGCCATTTCCTAGATGATAAAGCTGGATTTGAATGTCAAACCTTGCATTGAATCACACAAAATTGGGAAAATATCAATTCTACATTACCGTTGGTGTTGGTTGAGTATCCACGTCTTGATTCTGATGATTAAACCGAGTTGATATATGAAATTTTGTGAAATTTAGAAACAGTCAAACATGAATATTGTGTTTGAATTGAACTTCTAGATTACATAATGGTAATATTCACTGAATACCTGTATACCTTACATTAAATAGTACTATGATCTTAAAATGAACATCCACATCTTGATTCTGATGATTAACTTTTTAAGAGCACCAAGAGTATCCATTTTGAAAAATTGGGTGTTTTTTGGGTGTATTCATAATAGCTGCCATTTGTTGAAATTTGTCTGAGGTGTCCCTAATGAGCATGGATTTTGAACCAAACATTCTACCATCTGAAGTAATACTGAAATAAATATCAGGTTGATGCTAAATTTCAAAAGAAATATCAAAATATATGACAGTTTTATCAGTTTTCATAAATAAGATAAGCATATTCTTATAAATTTATCATAAGGCGTTAACTTTTACCTCATGAAAAATTAATGTGGTGCAAAATGTGCGCACCACTTGGCGCTCAAAGGGTTCAACCGAGTTAACATGAATATTGTGTTTGAATTGAACTTCTAGATTACATAATGGTAATATTCACTGAATGTATACCTTACATGATCTTAAAATGACATTGCCATTAAGGTTGGTAATTTCCCATGCATGAGAATAGATTACTAAGTTTTGTTAGGATTTGCTTCAAAATGATTCAAAATGAGCTTATATGTGCAGAAATTCCAACTAATTTGACAACATTTTGCATCAATTCCTTCAAATGCTATAGATTTTCATGTCTGACTTTTGCAACATTTATTCTTGTCAAAGTTGTAAATAAAATCAAGAATATACAATGAAAACTTTTATATTAAAGGGAATGCCCATCATCCTGATTTTGAAATTTCACTTTTTCCCACACATCACAATTTTTTTGGTGTTACAGGAACAAACTTACCACTGTAAATGTTTGCTCAAAAACAAAGAAATGTTGAAATCAGAGACAAATGTGTCTATCTCTGAATTTAGGGTTACCTGAAATTCCAGTTGGCAGATGAATGACACTGTTGCTTTGATTCAGCTTTATACCGGGTCAAATTCAATCTATTATAATTGAATATGAGCTCTGTTTGAGGTGAAAAATACACAAAATAAAAGAGAAACATGTCTTATAATTGCCCAAGAGTGATATTTTACAGAACTGTTAGCAAAGGAGTATAATAATTTTAAAATTATGTTGATTTCTGACTTAAACGTGTTTGCCCTTTTAAGTAGGTACACACTAATGATTCTGTAGACTTTTTGAAATTTTGGGAAATCATGGGCAATCCCTTTAAGGCCAAGAAAAAATATGTTGTGTTGCCCTCAAGTAGATCTGAAAAAATGAGTCGGTCGGTCGGAAAATACTTTTTTTTTTTAATAAATTTTTTAAAAAGCACCTAAATTATGAAATTTGGGTGCATTTACCACTATTGGCTAATTCCATGATCTTGTATCATCATACATGACTTTTTCAAGTTCAATTCTGACATAAAAGTAATACCTGAGTTGAAAGTAAACAAGTCAAGGTCTCAGGAACTACTTTTGTTTTTTCCATAAAGCAAATAGAACTTATTTTATGACTGGTATAAGTTGTATGTTGCCTTAGTAACATTTTACCCTCAAATTTGCACCAAAAAGTGATTTGGTACTGAAACAGAGAAAAACATCTGAGGCTTTTCCTTATTAGTGTATAAGAAGCCCCAGTCTCTGTGCTCTAAAGTACAATCGCGTTTTAGTAATAAATGTTAATCATAGCCGAGTAGTGTGTTGTTGGAATTTGCCGTTTTCAGATGTCACGCCTGTCACGAAAAACATGAAAAGTTTTTGCTGTGTTTTATTAAAAGGTCATGTTTTGGTGAAACATCAATATCTATCTTCTATCATGGAGTCTACATCTGCAAAGCAATAAACAAACATTCAGTGATTGCTTATTTCTCTACTATTACATCTCAAAATCGGTCACGCCTGTCACGAAGTCGAAATCCCGGAAATGTTTAAGTCGCCATTTTGAAAAAAAAATTCATGTTATAAAACTCAAACTTTAAAGACATGTTAGAATCATCATTTCCTGTCTTAATTGGCAAAAAAACCGACGAAAATATGTTATTTACAACTTTTGTAGCAAAATTTTGCTTTTGGTAGCCATTTTTGCCATAATGCAATTTTGCCTGATTTTTCAATCCGAAAGTGCTTTATGACGTCATAATTACGTAACGCCTCGGCCGATTTTGATGATCTTGGTATCGTTGGATAGGGGAGGATCATACCTATCGATAATTAGCAAAACTAAGTTCATAGGAGGTTCCGTTCTAAAATATTAGGGTGGTTGCAACAACCCTTCGGAGGACGTGTTGCAAAAATAGCTCAGGAGGACAAGGGTTAAAGCTCAAAAATAGATTAGACTTGCATAATACAGTATCAAAACTGTTGAAAATAAATCAAAATCATAAATAAAGACGTTATTAAACAACAGATCCATTGCTAAAATCAAGTTTTACTAGGTGTGCACAAATGTCACGCCTGTCACGTCACGCCTGTCACGAAATGATTTAGCCTGTATTCTCCAAGTTAAGAGCTACAGCTCCAAAAGTGAAATGTTTCCCGATTGGTTCCCCAAAGGAGATATACTGCAACATAAACAGGAATCAAATATCCCGTGGGAAAGAGATAGAATTCAGCATTAAACCATATTTTTGAAAAGGCAGTGTCAGTTTGGGTCACGCCTGTCACGGACACTTTGTGTCCCCATTGTGAAGACAGTGATTGAGTTAGAATAAATTTTCACTTTTTGCATCCAATATCGAATGTTTACTATAACATATAGGAATATATCCGTGGTATCGCCTTCAGATAAAATTTACCAGCTATTCTGAGAAAAAAAGGTTCATGCAAAGGTCACGCCTGTCACGCTGGAATTCGCCTATTGTCAAAATATTTTCTCAAAAAACACCCAATCTGAGCAAAATTGGGTGCTTTCCCGCTCCTATATATTTTTTTAAAAATTTTTGAATAGGGTCGGTCGCTGAGGGCAACACAACAATTTTTTTTTGGCCTAATGTGAGTCACTTACCAAGACAGCAAAATCGGTGGTAAAATAAATGAGGTAGAATGAGCCTCCTAGTATGACCAGCACAATGAGGTTGAGCAGTATTCGCAGGCTGTACAGCTGGAGTTTTTTAGAGCCCGTCCGCGTTTTCCTTTTAAGAGCTTGCCTTTCCTCCTCTAAATCACTCTGAAATGAAAACATGTCATAAATACAGTCATGTATACTCTCATTCATCTGGGCTAGGTTGATTCAAGTTCAGATCCCTGGCAAAAATCGAGTACAATTCTAGTACAAGATTGGAATGTGCACATTTGGAACATCATTCAAGTACAATTTAAGTACAATTCTAGTACACAAAATTTGTACTAGAACTGTACTAAAAGTGTCCTCGAATGATGTTCCAAATGTACACATTCCAATCTTGTACTAGAATTGTACTCAATTTTTACCAGGGATATTATCTAACTCTTTCACTCCGAAATAAATTTTCCCCATCGGTCTTATTTCGACGGATAGCCGCTCTGAGCCGCTCACAGACAGACACCAGGGTGCCAGGATTGTCCTCTTTGCTAATAAAAATGTTAGTGCTAGATAGCCCTTTGTTTCAACTGCTTGCTGGCGAATTTTTAACCAATTCGGGCTTGTAGTATTTTTAGAGTAATTTGAACAAATTGTGTCAAAGTAGAAATTCCGGCCAATTGTGCATACTTTTGCGAGCCGCTGTGAGCGGTTTGCCAGAGTGAAAGAGTTAAATCTAGACAACCAGACCTACTTATTCGGAGCAAACCGACGTTACAGGCAAGACCATCGCCCTTCAGCTGGGTTGTGATGGTGACCTTGTTTCTAGATGGAATAAATGCAGGGCTGGATATTGGTATTTTTCGTACTAGATAGTCGGGCAGGTAACTTTCCAAAGTTATCTACCCAACATGAAATTTACTAGCCTGGAGTTCAACAGTTAAAAAAAGAAATCATCACCAACATCTAAAAAATTTGACAATTTGCTACAAAAGACGCAAATTTGGGCATTTTCATAAAAACTCTGAAAATTTGTGTGTGTTTGCAACACAGTTGCTTTTTTTGTATAAATTTAGCTCAAAATTTTGAGAAAATTGGTATATGGATTCCCATTTCTTGGAAAATTTATATTTTTATGGGTCGCTTTTCAAATTTCCTCCCCTACTCAAACTAAATTAAAGGTTCTAAGGGTTAAATTTCCTTGTCACTAAAATAACTTTTGTCATTCAAAGACCTACCATTTTCTTAAATAGATGTAATTTTTTTTTGAAAATTTTGCAAAATTCATCAAAAATTTTGCAAAATCATCGATTTTTGGGGGGCATTTTGACTTCAAGTGGAAAGACCCTACTATTTGGCAAGTTTCGCCGAAAACCCCCATATTTTTTTGAACTTTGTCACTGAAAGACCACCCTTTTCCCCAAATTTGTCACCAAAAGACCCCTACTTCCACGGTGCTTGGTGGCACTCGTACGTCACTTCCATATGTGAGTTAAAAAACTGAAATAAATTGAAAATAAAATAACATAAAATAAAGTCAAATCAAATAAAATAAAACAAAACAAAACAAAATAATATAAAAAGAATAGAATAAAATAAAATAAATTGATAGTGAAAGTGAAGAGTCCCCCCCCCCCCTGATCTAGATACAACTTTCTTGCACTGACCTGACATGAGAAATTGATGCTGAAGGTGCTGTTAGACATGTTATGCATAAATGACATCAATGTAAGAAATTCTTCAATGGTCTTGGTGGCTCAACTTTTGTACAATTTGTAATGTGAGTACAAGAAAATTGTATCTTCAATAGCTGCCATTCTACTTTAATTTAAATATCACACTGCACGAGGGATGTTCAGTCTTGGGTCAGTGGCTCTTGAAATGGTTTTCAGGTCTATTTTAGTGTGTTTTGGTTTCAATAGCAAATGAAAAACAAATATTAATATTCAAAAGGCACTGAATTCTAAAAAAAAACAGTTATGTGAAACCTTTTGGTGATTTTGATTTATAACTTCTTAAAATACTTTCAATTTTATTTCTACTCACCATAAGTTCATAGTGAATACTTTTATGCTTTAGGTAACCATTGTTAGTGTCCGTCAGGGAGAAATCCCAGCTGGCGAATACTTTGTTGCAATATTTATAGTGATGTTCCTCTCGGTTTCCAAGATTTTCTTTGAATCCTTTGGCAGTACTGCAAAAGTAAAGAGATAAAAAACATAGCTTTTTCAAATAAACGTAATAAGGTACACGCTTTAGGTAACCATTGTTAGTGTCCGTGAGGGAGAAATCCCAGCTGGCGAATACTTTGTTGCAATATTTATAGTGATGTTCCTCTCGGTTTCCCAGATTCTCTTTGAATCCTTTGGCAGTACTACAGAAGTAAAGAGACCAAAAACGTAGCATTTTCAAATAAACGTAATAATTAAAGGTACACAATTATCAAAATTAAAGTTCATTTATCCTATAATTTTGATTGTATTGCATTTTTAAAACTTTTAAATACGGTACTAAAATCCATAACCATTCCTGATGTCCTTACTTGGGTAATAAAAATATATGCCTGCTTCTTTGATCTTTGACCCCTTTTTAAAATCAAATTAGAGATTTAATACAACAAGAAATCTAATTTGTCTCATAAAATCTCCAAATCTTTAGGCTTGCATTACATATTTATTTAAAAGATATGGTTAAAATAAAGTCAATGAACTGCGTGGCACTGTAGAAATGTTATGTCAAGATGCGCCCTGGGTAAATAGGTACGAGCCCTAACTAAAATCTGAAACTGGAACCTGGTAGATTAAATCTTTCAAACAAAAGTGAAAACAACATTTGGAAAAATTGGTCTGTCCTTTAATAATGAAGCAGGTGGTATATAATGAACCTGGTAGTATAAATCTTTCAAACAAAAGTGAAAGCAACATTTTGAAAAATCGGTCTATGTCTTTTAATAATGAAACAGACTAACTTATTATTTTGTTTCCTTTGGGTATTCCTAAACTCAGCAGGAGCCAGACTAATTATATGTTTACACTAGACCCAACAATTGGTTGTGTCCATAAAACCTGGCGGGTACTTACCTTTGTTAATAGATGACATTTTTATTAACAAATTTTATTATTTTGTGGTTGGAATAAACTCAATGATAGAGGGTACACATAATGGTTAGGCGACGAAAACAAAACCCTGTTTTACGGGCCCGACCGACCCTAAATTTGCATTTTGGAATACTTTTTTTTTTTAGTTTGCCAAAATCGTGTAAAATAAACTGTTTTTTGTAAATGTCCCTAGAAAATTTAGTGGTAAAATTTTTTCATTTTTTCTCCTATAAATATATAAATTTTTTTATCTTGGAGTTATTTTGGGCAATTTTTTCAATAGAAAAAAATTTGCCGGACCAACCAACCATACTTGAAAGGTCCGCCCACCCGTAATATAGGGGGGTTATTTTGTCGCCTTATGTATGATTTTGAAATGTATAATATGTACAAACCAGAATCTCTTCTTACTTTATATCTTTTTTAACATCTAGCATTTACTCATTCATTCTACAGTTTTCCAGAGTATTAAGTTTCCGTTCACAGGGATTCTGTAGTTGCTACACTGGTTTGCATGAAGAAAAAAAATCACACATGTAATTACTGTGAGTGATTGGTCAAACTAAAGCACTTGTATGCATATGCCAATCAAGATAACAATACAGTACGAGGGTAAACTAACTTGTAGCTTAAGTATGTTTTGTTTGTACAGTATTTTTATTTATTAAGTTTGTCTGCGTACTGCATCATTTAACTCGAGCGTAACGCGCGCGATCGTCGGCGCTTCACAAGCACTGGAATTAAACCAATCACACTCTGTAAATATGTGCGTCTTTCACGCAAACCACCGTAACAACAAGCGCCGTTCTCCAAAAACCCCGCTAACGGGTTTGTGTGAAGAAACACCTCACACATGCAATTACTGTTGAGTAATTGGTCAAATTCAATTTTCTTTTGTGCATGTGGTTTGTTTGTATAAACCCAGAAGAACTATTGGTCCAGAAATTAGCATTTTCTCTATTAATTCACGATTTGTAAAACTCTGGAATATTCTCCATATTGAAATTGCAAAACTGCAGTTTAAACCAAACTCTCAAGTTTTTACTTATATTTTTGCCGATAATTCAATAACATTTAAAAATCAAAATTTTGAGTAAAACCCTCCTCAACATTAAAAACATTTGTTTTCAGATTCGTAAAGTAAAGAAATATTAATCTATCAATATTTTATCATGGCAAATATCTGTAAGACCTATTTTTTTGCCAAAATCACACATTTTTGACCCAAAATTGATATCACCACAGCTTAAGTTTAGATTGGCTCAACACACTTGTTTCTAGATTCTAAAAGCAAAGAAATTTCAACATTTCATAAGAACAAATTTCTTTAAGGCCTACCAAATAATTAATACAAAATCCACATTTTTGGCACTTTTTGCCAAAATCACACATTTTGGTCAAAAATTGACTTCATATCTAAGTAGACCGAGTGTTCAAACGTTTAATGAATGGTATTGTCCATCCTTCCAATCTTACTTACTAGTTGACCATGAGGACCAAACTCAGCGCGAAATACGCCACTGTTGTCAGTAGATAAGCCAATGGCAAGTCATATATGTTCTTATCGATTGGTATGAAGGAATTGCTGTCATTCTTATTGTAGAAAACTGGCGTATATTTGCCGTAGAATATCTCGGTATTCTCAAGGATACCCTGGAAGAAAACGGATTCAAATCAGAAATACTTATCAATAGCATCAAGTGATTAATATGTGGACCGTCGCGGCAAAAGGGTGCAGTTTTCGGCTCGTACATGTTGCTCCTTGTAGCATATCTGATGTATGCTATTTGTATGCATCAGATATGCTACAATGAGCAACATGTAGGAGCCGACAACTGCACCCTTTTGCCGCGGCGGGACACATATGTGACCAGCCATACCCAAAGGTACCTTACAGGTTGGTATTCCGATCTGGTGACAACTTTAACATATGTTTTTTTCCATAATTAAATGAAGGGTTATCATCTACATAAAGCAATTATGAAGAAATTGCTGTCATTTTTATTGTAGAAAACAGGTGTATATTTGCCGTAGAATATCTCGGTATTCTCAAGGATACCCTGGAAGAAAAAGGATTCAAATCAGAAATACTTACATGTGATTATCATTAATATGTGACCAGCCATATCCAAAGGTACCTTAAATCAAAATTTTGCTTCCATCTGAAAATTGGGATTCTTAAGCTTTAAAATGACACCTTGCTTTTGGTTATTGGATGTTTGGTTACAAAGTTACATCCAAATTGGTAAAAGGCATCTAGCTAATTTGGAAAACTATAGTTCTGAATAAATTTAGTATACAGTTTTTGTACCGAGTAAAACTTGGATGAAGAGAGGTTTTATCTTGGTTTTTAACACATTTTTTAATGTTTTGACTGTTGTAACCTTATTAACCTTAACACTTTTAAATACCTCAGAAATTTACAAAAATGGGTGGTTTCCCCCATCCCAATCCAACATTCACTGATGCAAGCCAACGGGTATACGCTGCCCTGGCGGCGTTTTCGTGATTATAGCTAACTCCGGTCTGTGACGTATTGGAATTAGGCAATTTTCTGGAATGGGATTTTGTGAGGTTCGGTGGTGTTAGCTTGTTGAGACACTTTTAAGCACCTCTTCATTAAAAACTATTTCTTAAAAAATTTCAATGCATAAAATCAGTGGACCAACCGCGAACCCTTCCCCCCCCCCCACCCTGGAATTGAACCAAAGACCTCTCGCATCCCAATCATACATTCACTGATGCAAGCCAACAGGTATATGCTGCCCTGGCAGCGTTTTCGTGATAAAACTAACTCCGGTCTGTGACTATTTGGACTTTGGGCGATTTTCTTGATTTTGTGGAATGGGATTTTGTGAGGTTCGGCGGTGTTAGGGTTAATATGATAGAGGACACTTCAAAGGTAACTTTTCTAATTAAAGTAGGAATTCTTGACTCTAAGTCTATGATCAGCTTCAATGGCCAATATCACGTAACACACAATGCCAACCTTAAGGTACCTATGGCAGGTCACATATTAGACTGATATTTGATTATAAATATTCATTATAAATCCGGTACTGATGGTAGGTACACGACGTAGGGATATTCTTTTTTTTTAACTATCTACTTTTTATTGTTGACCAACTCCATATAGAGTGACACATACATCCTTAGCAAAATCGCCTATTAAATCATGCACCTCAACACATCAGATGCTAGATTAAAACAAGAAGTTATCATGGACTGGAGTCAGTTCAAGAAAAGCTATTCAAGGATAATAGGTGTTTCTTTTGTTCCATCAATACAGCCTACTTGAATTTTCTATGTTATAGCGTGTTGGCGGTTAACTTTGAAAACAACCATGTTATATTTAATCCGGTTATAACACAAAGAAGCATGATTTGAAACAAAGAAATGACAAAAGTGCACTCAAGGGCACTTTGTGATCAGAATTAATGAAAAGAGGGTGGTTTTACAAGAATTTTCATATCAAACTGATTAGCGTACGATAGCGTACAGTTAAGATATTTGTAATTGAAACGGACAGCTTTAGTCCATTCGGTATATGTTTGCAACTTACACAAAAAATGCGGTTGTAAGCGTACAAATGATGAAATGTACTGTGATCATGGAGATCAAATAGGTCGATAACAGCTTTCCGGTAAACAGACTATACTAAATCATGAATACAAGTAGTGGACATTGGTTCGACTAATCGAGTCTTTTGATTAGATATGTGCTATGAGACGTCAATACAAAAGCGTACTTAATTTGCGTTTGAATCGCGTTAGTAATAATCGGATTAAGTATGACATAGTTGATACAATGGGATCATGATCGAACCGACTCCAGTCTATCGTAACTTCTTGATTAAAACATATTTTGTGGCCAAATAGCAGTTAGTGGCCACAACCATTGCTATTTAAGTACTTCCAAGGTGAATAACATCTCTTGTCTTTTTCAATGATGTATTAGAAAAAAAGTTTTGCTGTTTTTTAGGGTCCGTCTGTTGCTTTTTAATTTTTTGTTTGTTCCGAAAATAATAAAAAAGTGTAGGGTAGGGCCTAATTTTAGGGTCGGCCAGGTTATCCAATATAACAATTTTTTTTAGGCCTAATGGCACTTCATATTTTACAGCGATTTCATCACTCCAGCATCGATCGATACACAGTCTTTACACACGCTACAAGAAGTGCGCTTTAGAAATTCCAGACTGCGTATTGAGCAATACAGCTGCAGTGATGAAATTGGTGGACTCTGAATGCACCTTATAGCACTTCAGATTGAATAATAATAATAATAACTGGTTTTTGTATAGCGATTTTCCATGTAGATCAAACCGCTCATGATTCGCTGCAGGTAGATCGTCACAATCATTTCACTTCATTTAGGCGTTTTTGCTGCCTTTCCAAGCGCATTATCCTATCGGTAGTTAGATTGTAATATGTACCCTTTATGCAGCTTCCCATATCCTGGGTGGGGGCAGACTATGATGGACAAATCTGGAGATTTCACCAAGTTCTTACCGTTCCTTCTAATACGTCAAAGAAGCATTGATCAACCTGCTGTTCTACCGGCGGATCAGCATTAGGAACCCCCTTGCAGTCTGTGCTGATGGAATCTAGGTAGCGGATTTCACAATTTCTGGCTGCAGAGCAAAAGGAGAAATATATTTTCATTATTTCAAAAACCAGAACAAGCTATTAAATCAAAACTACATAGTAAAATGAAAATTTTGAACATTCTTTTTGATTTGGTTTCTCATTGGGTATATCTGGCTGCACAGCAAAAGGAGAAATATTTTTCATTATTTCAAAAACCAGAACAAGCTATTAAATCAAAACTACAAAGTAAAATGAAAATTTTTAACATTTTTCCTGCTGTATGACGTCATAAAAAAACATCTGTGACGTCATACAGCAGTGTTTCCAGTCGGAAAACAAGAAAGACATCACAGCCATACCAAATGCTGATGACACTAGTTGACCTAGCGAAAACGTTCCAGATGAGCGATAAATTCGTGTAGTGTTGAAGTTAAATTCAGTTTCCATCTTTTTGATTTGGTTTCTCATTAGGTATTTCTGGCTGCCGAGCAAAAGGAGAAATATTTTTTTCATTATTTCAAAAACTAGAACAAGCTATTAAATCAAAACTACATAGTAAAATGAAAATTTTGAACATTCTTTTTGATTTGGTTTCTCACTGGATAAGCAGCATGTACTGGCCAGAGTAAATCTCTCATGGGTAAAATGCATCATGTTGACTGGAAAAATAATTCTCACACTGTGATTGAATTGTAACTCTGCTAAGCTTGGGCATATATCATGCAGTCCAAAAAGAAACCATCGGGTCCATATTCACAAAAGTTAGACAAGGTTTATAGTTAGACCAGGTCTAAGTGAAATTTTGTTTCACAGCTAAATATATAGGGTGTCCCAATAAAAATGCAACAAACTTTGAACTTTTTTGAGAGAGAACAAGGCACAATTGTTAGCAAACGCTATAATAATATAATTGAGTAGACCATTGGCTTTTACAAAATTTATGTTTTGTTGAATTTGGATCTCTAAATCAAAAGTTATTGCACAATTTGTAAAGATCCAAAAAATCTTGATGGTCTGATTTGTAAATCTGTTAAGATTCACCTCTGATGACGTAATAAGGCACACTTTGAATGAAAATTGCTAAAAACATCACATTATTAGGAAAAGCATCCCTTGAACTCATTTCATGACATAAGGACTCCAATTTAATGAGAATCTACTGATATTAATCAGGTTTGAGTATCAGGAAGATCTGTGCTTTAATTGAAAGTTTTTGACCTGTTTCAGGTAAAGATGAACTTAAAAATTCACTAAATGTTATGTACAGGTTAGGTAAGGCTTGATTGGATTGCTTGTGCTCTAGTTGGTTGCAGAAAATCGCCATATTCTCCTATTTCACGTTTTGCATTTCTTTAGCTGGAAGTCTAATCTCACAAATCGGACCATAGTTGATTTAAAGGGCTTTCCTATATTCTTCATTTCTTTGGACTTGAGTGGTAAAATCAAACGGGACAAAAAGCATGTTGTAGAGTAATTACTCCACTTTTGAAAAACATATATTACTATGATTTAATCTTATGGCAACTATTTTCAATATTTTTTATTTGCTCGTTGCACTAATATTGGGACAAGCTGTATTATTATTATTATACAAACATTTATATAGCACCCCACAAAGAACGGAGCACTTTACAAGAACAAAAATACAGAAACAATAACTGTGAGAGAGCAGCAAAAAAATAATTAAGGAAACAACTGAGTTTTCAGCTGCATGCTGCTTAAACACAGGCAAGGACTGAGCTTCACGCAGACACATTGGGAGATCATTCTTAAGACGAGCTGCCGCGATAGAAAAGCAACCATCACCGGCACGTTTTAAAGATCTGGAAAGAGTAAGCCGGGTATGGTCTGAGGAGGAGAAGCGCAGACTGTCAGCACAATTAACATTTTGAAGGTGCAAAAGGGCAGATACATGTAGGTAGCTGGGAGCCATACCATTTAAGGCTTTGTAGACATACAACATGATTTCACCCAATATTGTCATATTTTGTGTTGTTTGTGAGATTTTCGATTGAATCTTCAATATTCTAAAGCTGTTGCTGTTCAAATGAAAATGATGCGAAGAAATAAAAATATTTTAATTTATGATAAGCAAGAAAATAGCTTGAATAAATATAATACATTCCTAATTTAAAAGTCACTCAGTGAATGATACTAATCAAAAGGCTTGCTGATATTCTTTCTGTGCCAAATGTATTGGTGTTAGACTCAAGATCATTTCTAAAGACTCAAGATCATTTCTAAAAAAATTTAAATCTACCTTAAACAAGTACAGTGGTAGTCTTTGATAAGAAAGCGCTATAAAGGTAATATTTCTTCATTTAAAGAACTAAAACTTAATTTTACAACAAGAAATGCACCAGGAAACAGAAAGTTCAAAAACATTTCACACATATTTCTATAATTGATATATGCACGCTTCATTAACGTTCACTCCATCGCGATTAATGACCTACGATAATATAAACAACTACGATGAAAACAATGTACATATCAAAACAAGGTTATACATTGGGACCTGCCCACAAACAATAGTCACGAAGCTCCATATATTAGCACAAAGTCAAATAAATATTTTGTAGTTACACGTAAATCTCATTCATTCTGAATTTATTTGCCAAAATTCATTTCACAAAAGGTCTGACAAAACAGTTTAATAATGACCCACATTTTAGGATACAGGAGTTACATCAAATTTACATACGACTGAAGCAAAAAAAACTTTGTGTTTCCCGTAACCCTACCGTATCTGAAAAAAGTGCTCCAAAAATATAGCATTTTACCATTAAATCGACTAAAATAAAATATATTAAAGGGACTGGCCTAGATTCTTCCCACACATTTTTTCCCTACATATTTTTTTTACATGAATCGGTAGAACATGTTTATAGTAATATAACCTACAAGTAGTTTTCCATGATTTTGAGGAATATTGGAGAAAATTGCAATTCTTTACCTACTTTAATTTTTTTTTCGCCGGCGAAAAAAAGTGGTGTGAAAACAGTGTTTCTAGTTTGAAAACTTATAAAAATCTTGTTTCACTTGTGATGGCCAAACAAATCATTTTTGATGAAATTGTTTCTCTCTTAATATGTATTAAATTATCTCCTGGAGCTTTGTTTGATCTTTTATCTGGTAAAACCATCTGAGGTACAAAAGTTAGGATTTAGGAAACACAGAATAGCCACATATGCACCACCATCAAAGAATGATATATTGCAAATTAATTCTCTCTCAATTTGAGCCATTTCTGTGTAATTTTTTGCACTTTTTGGATTTTACTATACTTTTAAGC
>JXSR01S009224.1:137690-148411 GCA_000969725.1 Ophiothrix spiculata
GAACTGATCCAACCATGAAATATTGCCAAATTTTGAATTTACTATAAAATCAAACACTATACTAATCTTAGAACTGATCCAACCATGAAATATTGCCAAATTTTGAATTTACTACAAAATCAAACACTATACTAATCTTATGAACTGATCCAACCAAAACTTTGAATTTATTACAAAATCGAACACTATACTAATCTTATGAACTGATCCAACCATGAAATATTGCCAAAACTTTGAATTTACTACAAAATCGAACACTATACTAATCTTATGAACTGATCCAACCATGAAATATTGCCAAAACTTTGAATTTACTACAAAATCGAACACTGTACTAATCTTATGAACTGATCCAAACATGAAATATTGCCAAAACTTTGAATTTACTACAAAATCTAGCACAACTTGTATGAACTGTACTAACTGAAATTTCCCCCCCCCCCCCGGTCAAGAAGGCATAGCGCACCATAAATTACTTGTATTTTCTTTCTTTCATACAGTGTTGGGAGACTAATGTAGGAATAGAAATCTACAAACTTGTCTTGCTGGATTTCATTGTTCAGTCGTTAGCAACATTCTTTCTTGAGTTCATTAGAAGGTAAGAAATTTAACTACATGGATGTGAATTACAAGGACTTAACCTGATTTAAGATATTTTTGGTGTTTTTTTCCAATTTTTATTTATTTTCAGAATGATGTTGGGCCATTATATTTAAACGTTTTAGGCCCGTATTCACAAAAGTTATTCCAGGACTAACTTTATTCCTGGATTTGTTGTTATGGAAATAGAGATAGTTCAGAGCCTTGACCTATGTTTGATTTTCTACAGCTTGGTATAACTAGTCTATGGAATAACGTAATTCTTCATTTGTGAATACAATATGGCGTCACCAATGGAAGAAATAAAAAGTTATTCCTGGAATAAAGTCATTCCCCTTTTGTGAATACGGGCCATTGTGTTTTTTAGAATTTTTCACAGCACCCAAGATTTCGCCAAGAAAAAATGGCAGCCTATGAGAGGATGATACAATTTTGGAAGTCCCTAATGTAATGCAAGTGGTCTTATTTAAAAAAAAGAAATACTGACCAGAAGATGATGCCTGTGTGGCTGTCATGGTTTATTCAGAGTGCTGTAAATAATCGACACGCATTACATACGATTTGCACAAGGAATAGCACATACAAAAGACTGCACGTCGATGGGCGTCGTGCGATGCATATTGACTCTGAATAAGCCATACGCCTTCCAAATCAGTCAAATGAAGCTCTTGATCTGATCGTTGATTTGTTGTTTTATATATGGGTTGATCAAGTTCAGCTTAAGAGGTTGTTGTAGAACTTGAAATGGTGCTAAAAATAAAAGTGGAATAAGCTTACTTGGGCCACAGTGTACAGTGGTCTGCAATCATTTGTACTATTGCAGCTATTAATTATAATTCATACACTCTGCGTTAAAGCAATACTATAAGATTTTGACCAAAATGGTCCATACTAAAAACAAAATAAAATGAAGAAATGTGACGATCTAAAAGCATTTTCAAGTGTATTTTCTCAAAAAATTGTTTTGTCACCGAAAAATTGATAAAAAGCACATGCATGCTTTGCTATACTAATGCATGTGGAATTAAATTCGGGATCCGGAATTTAATTCAACAAACGGACATAACAGAAAAAGTAAGCAAATTTAAGCCAAATCATTTGGAAGGAATTAATATCTATTCAAAACCATACCAATAAGTTAAAAAATCAAAACTAATGTGTGACAGGGGGCGCTTCATTTTTAACACTTTATAGTATTGCTTTAAGTACGTGTTGAAATTGTAAATCTAATAGGACAGTTGGTAACTTATAAGCATTCATTAATCTCGTCTAGTTGCATGCTGTGTACCACGTAGTGCGTTGTACAATTCCATGTGCGCGCACGCATAACATGCGCGCGCTTGCATGGCAAGTTTCATTTTAAAAGAGAGGTATATGATTAACTTGGGACGATGAATTGTCATATTTTCTATGTATTATTGAAAAAGCAAACACACTTTAAAATAATTATGCTGTTTAATTTCTTTACCATTTTATTCTAATCTTTGTCGTGTATGAATTAAATTAATAACTGCTCTTTACTTGGCGCTCGTGAAATTGTACAAAAATAATGCACCTTGTGCTGAAGTCGAAGTTGTCCAACTCACTCGGCTGCGCCTTGTGAGTGCGGACAACTTCAACTTCAGCACTTGGTGCATTATTTTTGTACAATTTCACTCACGTCAAGTAATACGCAGTTATTAATCTGTAAATTAGGGAGGCATAGTTTACTAAATAAGTAACCTGCATTTTAAAAATTTCATATTGTTTCTTTTTGCTCTAGTTTAATTTTATTAAAGTGTAAGTGCAGATGTTGCAGAAAAACTGATGATAACGATGATGAACACACTGAGGAGGATGAAGGGTAACTCTACAGCATAAATGTATTCACACACCCTTCACACAAATCTATATGCACACCCTCTCAGCACTATATACACATTTTATAATAGAGATGGATAAAAATAGAGATAGATTTAACATAGGTTTCAGATGGAGATTCCAAACCATGTAGCCATTTTGATCCGCCATTGCATTGAGATCGACCATTGGAGCACTTTTTGGAACCAGTCAGATCAAAAAATTCTATGTAGGCCCTACTTGACAGATGATAATAGTTATGTGAAAGCTGCCGTGTTTCATGAATGTGTATAACATGCTCTACAGGTTGTAGCTTTGTGTCAGTGTGGCTTTTGAAATTGCATGTTCTTCAGGTGAAGGTGAGAACCACTTCAAGAGCTACTGACATGTGGGAGTTAACATGCGTGGGCATTTTTACATTCTAGTGACAAGGTTTCAATGAGTGTAACATATTACATACTGTTTACTCTATAAACCTTGGAAGTATGCAGCAAGCAGCCAATTAACCCTAACCCTGAATTGAAAGGTGCTCCGTTTTCTAGCCTAAGTCCAACTACGTCATAGGAGAAAAAAGCATGTTTTCACCGGGATTCGAACCAATGACCTCTGACTTCCCAAGCGAGTCACACCTCTAGCAGGCCACCACGGGGCAGCTGCCCGGGCAGCGATTTCTTCCCCATATGCAACCCGCGTCTATGACGTATTTGGACTTAGGCGCATTTTGGTGATTTTTGACAGTGAGCGAAAGTGAGTTTTTGCCGGGTAAGGGTTAAAGCACATAAACCAACATGACCATACATGGAAGTAAATTTCAAATCTAACAACATACTTATTCTTGCTGAATATTCAAATGAACTTCAATGTATGGCCATGTGGTAACAACCAAATTAGCCAAAAAGTACCAAAATCATAAACGATTCTTGTATTGTACAAAAAAAAAATGCGCAGTGATTTGGTCCTAGTCAATCCTTGTCAATCATTACTAGTGTCTTACACAATAGAAAAGTACTAGTTCAGAGTGTTGTAGAATACAAGGGATATGCTTTTGGTCTCGTAACAAAGTCTGAATGCTTGCTGCGTACGTCAAGGTTCAAAGAGTATAGATACAACATCCTTGCATACAAAATGTATCAAATGTGCAGCTGGAAAATAGTGCAAACACAAAGGATTTTAGTGAGCAACTAATTATACCAAAATTAAGCTCCATGGTGACCAGCACTTTGGTAGACCAGTTTCATATACTTGGAATCTCCCTTTGAAATCTGCAGTGACACACTTTATAATTAATAGAACTCATATACTAATTCAATTTCTTTCCTTCTTGGCCCATCACAGCAAACATTCTCTCTTGTACTGTGTTCTGAAGGTTTTAAATTTAATTTTGCTCTTTAAATTTATCTATATACCTTTGTTATATATACTCGTCCAAGGATCTCTGTCATCTTCTACTGGTATAAAGCCACAGGTGTGGGGTATTTGTTTTTATAGCTGGATATCTTGCACAGATATGATTCCTAAAACAGTACACCAGCTTCCACAGTTTTTTTCTCAAAAGCATGAATGTAAGTGCTCCCTCCCCTTGGCTTAGCTGTATATATAGTTCCAGAAAACTATTTGTAGAACATCATATCAGACTTAATGAAATAATTATTTAATGTTGTTAACAACCAGCTATAGGCTAAATTAGTCCCCTGGCAAGTTTGCTTTTATTTTACGTCTTTGGCTTGCAAAATGTTAATTATTATTATTTATTCATTTCATTTTTTACACATATAAATATATATAAAACATCTAAATAACAAAATAGAATATGAATGAAAAGGGTACATACAAATCCAGACAAGAGAATGGGGTGAAGAGGTCAAACCAATTACATCTCCATGTCTCAGCAGGAGTATACATAGCACACAAACGCAGGAGTATTCATGACATACAAATGGAAACAGTAACAGATAAATATACAAATATCATAAAAGCCAATAAAAATATACACAATTTATGAAAATAGATTAGGCAATTGACCAATCATAGTCATACTTTGAATAAAAAATGGTATAAGAGCCAATGATTGCCCGCTTACTGAGCTCTTTCAAGAGTTTTTTGCACATGTTTTTGTGAGTTGTTTCCTGAAATTGGTCACATATAGGCCAGGGTCAGACAAACGACGAGGTCAGATTTACTACAATAAATTTTGCTGTCATAATACATCTGACCCGTATTTATTACAATAGGGTCGTCGTCGCATTAGAAAAATGAACGATGACAATTTCCGTCATTGAGATAGATTTATTGTAATAATGTTGAAAATAATATGGTAAAAACATATATGTAACAGCATCTTGTTGTTGTAAACTTAATGTGAAAACTCTGTCAACCATAACGAGTGACCTTAGGTCAGTTAAGCTCTGTGGATACGGTATTTGATAGACACTTTCGTACGACAATCTCGTAATTGGTTTGGGCCTTGTGTGGCTAGAATGCAATGCGACACAATTGTAATAAATAATTGCAAAAAGCACATCTGACCGCATGTCGTAATTAATTACGACAATAAAATTATTGTAGTAAATAATGCAACCTCGTAATTTGCCTGACCCCAGCCTTAGAGATACAACTGTCACAAGGTAAAAGGATGTATCTGAAGCTAGAGAGTTTTACCATATCAGTACCGCATGTAGAATTATGATACTGTCAGGCCTGGACATGAGACAAACAATCAATTTTATTTGGCTGTAGTTTTATTTGTACTTACATACAAATAAGATTATTCTTAATTCTTTATTCTGTTTTGTAGCTATTAGCATGCATGTGTTGATGATATTGATGTTTCATCTTTAGTAAAGTCTTAATTGCAGGCGTGCCTTGGCCTCTTTTATAGCATATTTTGCCATCAATTGTGTATATAGGTTTCTATTCAGTCTCAAAGTGTTATGTGTAATCCGATTATCACCCTAACAACTGGTTCACGCTTTATAGTTTTGAACCATGATCGAAATGATCACCATACAAAAGTATAGTATACACCGTTGTCAGGGAATGTGCGTGAACCAGTTACTGGGGAAGTTAAATAATCACTACGATACTGAATTGCTTTTAGGAACCGCGCACTTTCAATTACAGTAAGTATTCATGCATGTAGTTGAAGGATGACCATTTTGGACATTTTAAAATTTATTGTAGCCAAAAAAAGCCTTAATCTTTTCCTGGGAAAACTAACAAAATATCCCATGTTTTCCTTGTGGAAAATCCCCTAGTTGTTTTCAAGCTTGTCTCAAACTATAGACCAAATTGTACATTATTGGACAGTGCAAACTAGAATCCAGAGTGCAGGGCCCCATTGTTTGTAAATCCATATTTTTGTTTACATTAATTTTTCTTCTTCTTCTTGATACTAATCAACAATTCAATAAGGATCAAGACGACTAGGATTAGGTGTGCGCGTGCTTTTTGCGAAACAGTTTTTTAGTCTCTGACATTTGAGTCTCTTTTTTTGAGGTAATTTGAGACTGCTGGTTTAAATTGTTCAGGTTCAGTAATATTTGTAACTGTTGCAGGAAGATTGTTCCAGTCTCTTATTGTGCGGGGCACATATGAATATTTGTGAGTGTCCAGTCTTGTTAACTGTTCTATGTAACTTGCAGTGTGAGATCTTCGGGTTCGCCTCTGGGTTGATTGCAGATAATCTTGTACTGATAAAGCTTAGTGCCCTCCTATGGCCTTGTTGTTCAGTAATAATAGTAATACTGTTATCTTAGATTTTGCTAATGATGAAACATCAACTATATTTTACCGCACATCATTATATAATTCTGTGCATTCCTGATTTTAAGTTTATATCTGTTTTTATTTTAAAACATTGCACTAACAGCTGCTCACATTGCAGACACTAATATTACCATTTATAGAAGTTGCATGCTAATTTTATTTAGATTCATCTAACAAAAGGTGAAGGGATGCCTCTAATTGTACAGTACAGGTCGGAGCCAGTCTTTCTTTTGAAGTGATTGAGGCTTCAATATACAAACTCTAGTCCTTGGTTCATGTTTGTCCAGCTAATTTCCTCCATAGTGATGGCTACTTCTTGTAAAGTGAGGTGCAGGATTGTGTTTTTGACAAAAAATTTCCATTCAATGGCAACACTCCATTTATTTTTTTCAAGAACGGTGCAATTCTACTAATAAACACAATACTGCACTTTGATGTTCTTAAGAGTATAGAGAACCTTTGAACATACAAATATAGTTACCAGCCTGTGATCTGATAAGAACCGCCGATTTTGTCTATGTTGCCATGTTCAGAAGAGAACAACCAGCTATATGCTAAATAATAATTTATTGGACAATATAAACAAACAATCCATGGCAGGGCTTGTATTTACAAACAATTGGGCCCTGCACTCTGCATTTCTGTTTAAACTGTCCAATAAATTATTGTTTAGCCTATAGAACCAGCAAGAACCAGGTGATCAGCTGCTGGTTGACTTTTGAAGTGCAGGCCTACTAATTTTATTTTTTCTCTAATATCATTCATGAATGGGCTATAATTGATGTGCCAACATTCTTAACGGAGGGTGTAGTCAACTTTGATTGATTTCAATAGGAGTATATGGTCCTTTTTAAGTGCTGAAGGGAGGGTTGTACTCAACTTTGATTGATTTCAGTAGGAGTATATGATCCTGATTTTAGAACCAAGGGGCTTGGGAACATAAGATTGACTCAGAAAACGGGGGTATAGATCGAGACCTAGAGTGAACTTTAAGAGGTATTTTGAAAGTCAATTTGATCCATTTTTGCCTCTAGCAAACAAACACAATTCTTTGATTTCATGACATTTACAGGATACTTCCTCCATGCTACCTTGTCATGGTTGTTTTGTTTTATGACTCGGGCTAGTTTATTATATTATTATATTTACCTGCTTTAGAAACAAGAGTGATTGTTCCATCTTTCAAAGTCAGTCCCCCTTTAGTGCTATAGTAATTTTTCTAAGCCAGAGCACCTCATTAAAAGTTATGGGTCCTTCCACTCATGGTGAGAGGTAAAAGGATTTGCATTCATACAACCAATAGAATTGAAGTTTTGAGAAAGACCATATAGTAAAACATTATGGTATTCGTTATCTGATTGGATGCAAAAGCTTTGAAGGTGTTTGTTATCATTTGATTACTACTTCAAACACATTTCTGTATTGTTTCTTCGCTGATATTATAAATTATATCATATTTATATTTATAAAATTACATTACCTCAACAAAGCATTGTTTGAACATTTAAATGTATACCGTATCCACTCTTCCAATTCAACTATTTTCCGACTGATAAACCCTTTACATTATTAAATACTCCAACTACCAACAGTTTGATAAATCATCTTACTCTATGATGAAGCATTGTAAAATTATTTTGACATCATTTTTGGCACACTGGTATGAAATAACCCATCTGTACAGTGATATACATTCAGAAAATCCATAGTTGAATTGGACGAGTTAATATGGTATCTTATTGTACAGATATATTTTTGTGATGATGAAATAGTTAATGAAAAAGAAGAGCATGCATAACACATCGAAATTTTCATTTGGCCTATTGGATCACATTACATTGATCCACGTATCAATTCTTTTCAAATCCTCCGAACCATATAAAAGTCTTTCATGCTCATTACTCTGTAATGAGCTTTTGGAGATAATATACCAATGATCTTTGCTGTACAAGTAGTCAAGTTAGTTGCCCCGCCGTAAATACATAGGCCTATTATAAACCAAACTTCATATTACGCAGTGCATGCAGGGATTGTACTCATTAATGAGAGGATCCTAATTGTCCTTATCTAATCAAAAATATGCTATACCTGTGCCATTATGCAAGAGGTGCCCTGACTTTTAAAAAATACTCTAACACTTTTGATTAAAAATAATTTCCCCTCAATTTTGTTGATCGATATGAATCATTTTCTGTCCTTTTTCAGATTTGGTCAAGATAGGTGCTGTCATGGTTTTGCACAGCCTGAGTTTGATATCGCCAGGAACACCATGGATTTGATCCAAGCACAGACATATA
Organism: Ophiothrix spiculata; assembly: GCA_000969725.1. Classification (NCBI taxonomy): domain Eukaryota; kingdom Metazoa; phylum Echinodermata; class Ophiuroidea; order Amphilepidida; family Ophiotrichidae; genus Ophiothrix; species Ophiothrix spiculata. The sequence continues at coordinate 146,192 of JXSR01S009224.1, forward strand.
CATGGTATGTATGAGTTTAATATTGCCAGGAACACCATGGATTTAATTCAAGCACAGACATATACATGGTATGTACACTGAGTACAATAAAGAATGATAAGAAGTAAGCATCGTAAGGCTCCCCAAAAAAATCATGTTTGTTTGCCCTCTGCGACCGACCCTAAAATGCCCAAAATTTGGGCCTGGTATTTTAGTTGGGTTTTTTTCTTCAAACATGTAAAATATGAAAACTCAATATTTTCGATGGATAACGTAAAATTTAGTAGTATAAAGTTACATTTAGTAGTATATAAGCATATTTCGTCTAAATAATGACCCACAGTCCTTGATTAGGCCCTGGATTGCTTGGGATTCACGATAAAATCCATGGAATGACATCATTCTTTAAAATATATGTGAAGAGTAAAAAAAAAAAAAAGATCATCCGACCGACCGACCCAAAATTTTAATTTTTGCACTGGAAGGCAAACAAACAATTTCATCCAAAATCAAACCACTGCATTTTGCAAGTATAATTATCATGGGCTTAAGTCAACACACAATTATTTTGTATGGTAAAAAGGAGATTTGGACAACTGCTATCATTTTATACTGTTATGTGGAGAGCAATTTGGGCATAAATCGGTTTTGATTACCAAGAATGACCAAAACTGCTCCAGGAAACTACAGACAGAATGCCGCACCTGATCCAAATTGAGCATGATGGCAGGCAAGCACTTCATAAGGGGTGGGGCAACTCCATATCATGTATTTGAATTTGACCTACAAATTATAAAGATCAATTGGGGTCAAACGTTCTCAGAAATCATGGATTCGCTGATTCTCAAGAAACATCTTATCCTGCAAGTTTTCAAAATGTTTGAAAAGTGTGTTTAATTATTAAATTACTTTGTGAACAAATTTAACAATTCAGACATAACAATTTTACATGTATTACCAACTTGATAGCAGACATAATTAAAAATAGGGATAATGTAACCGTGCTGTCATGAATTATTGTGTCTTGTTTTTTGTTTCTCTCCAGGATTGGCATGTACTTTTCTCCGTTCCTCATGATCTTCTGTATTGTCAAATTAGTACTTCTGTTTTATGTTAAAAAGGTAAGGATGAACAAATTCATATGAATTAAACCACAAATAAATATCTGGAAGTGACTTGTTGAGATAGTGTCTATAAACACCATGCTGTTGACCACCAGTTAGCCAATCATGGTTGTCTTTTGAGTGCAACATTAAAGTGAGTCAATCAAATGTGTCAGCCTACTATTTTATGGTGGCAGGGATGGGAGCAGTTTTGAGTTTAGATAAGCCTCTCTTCTACACATTTGTAAACATACACTATTCTTAATATTTGTGACTTACAATTTTTACCACTGTTAGAGAATTTTTTTAAACGATGTAGGTTTAAGACTTTGCTAGCAAAGTCAATGTTAAGTCATAGAGCAAGACTCCTCCCTACCCAGGCAACAGTGAATCCAAAATGTAATAATTACTTTGAAGGGACAATTCATTATTCACTTTTCATCCTCAAGGTCACGTCTATCAAAATTGAGTTTTATAGCTGTTAAGAATCCTTGACTGGTATATGTTACAATCTCAAAACCATTGTTTCAGATGTGCTTGCATTTCTGAGAAAAGTGAAAAAATGTGTGTCGGGACCATGGGGATTTTTAAAATGCTGAAAAGCCTGTCACTTGAAAATGAATTGTTGGAATCGAAAATGAAATATTCAGATACATTTCTGTTTTATTCTTCTTTTTATTTAGGTTTTCATCACATCAAAATCATGAATTGCACCTTTATGGTAAAATTCTTGTTTGTTTGTGTGGGATTGGTCATAAATATAAGGGGACGCTTCAAAACTCAACCGGTGGTTGCCTGCCGATGCTGGGCGGTTCAACCGGAATAAATAATAGCCAACCGCCCAGAACCGGCAGGCAACCGCCGGTTGAGTTTTGAAGCGGCCCCAACCAGTATAGTAGAGTCTAGCCAAAATGCTAGATAATTGAATACGCTAGAATAAGAACATCCCAACTCCATGATCTGCCTTCTGTTAAGTTATGTAAAATATAAATGCATATAAATCTCTGAAAATGCTTTCAAATCACTAGAAAGCATTTACATGTCTTTATCCCAATCATAGTGTCACATTTGACCTTGTAGTTGACTTTGTTAGACATTGTTAGATAATTTTCCTAGCATATAGTTGCAGAGGGGAGCT
>JXSR01S009224.1:188616-207399 GCA_000969725.1 Ophiothrix spiculata
CTCCACGTCTCACAGACACTTTTCTGTTGTTACAGGACCCCATTGGAAATAAGCCTGCACATGTAGCCAGACTTTTATGGGTTTATCCTTGCCTTGCAACTTTTTTGTGTTTGTGGTGCGTATTCCAGTTTGGGATGGATATGTTTATAATGCTTGTTATTTATTTGCTGCTATGTTTTTTGTATTTTTTCTTGCTATCTATATTGTTTTCCTATTTTCATTGCAAGTCTGAATAAAAAACAAACAAACAAACAAACATCTGTAACTATCCTTTCCCCTACCTCGGAGGTAGGAGAAAAGAACGTAGTACCCGGGGGGGCACTCACATATGTGGGCAGGATATATATATACATCCGTCGGTCAAGACCCCCTTTTCAGGCCGCCACGTTGTTTCAAGTTACTCGCTACTGCAGGTGCTGCGGTGGCAGCGTGTAAAGAACACCAATACTACTTTCCGTTTCACTTTCTGAAACTTTTCTGATTTTATTTCCAGGTCTATTCATTTGGTAAATCTAGGCACATATCACTATGGCAAGACGTGTAGGCACCGAATCCAGCGCGGCCAGCTCTGTTGGTCTTAGGCCTATCAATGTTAGCAGAAATCAGATGCATTCTCAGACATGGACTCTTGTCAATGAGTTCTACATGGGTGGACGCCAGCAAAGAGTCCTGGATCCGCATGAGGTATTTATAGGCTCCTAAAATCGGTTTAAGACTCTCTAATTTTAACTGTTTGTCTAATAATACCAATGAGATAAATTTGTATCACCTGTTAACCCTTGTCTTACCAAGAGGGGGCCCCCCCAAAGGATGATTTCCTGTCGCATAAAAACGCAAACGAATGACCTAGAGGTTTTGGGTAATTGTAAGTTCATCTTTTGCGGTCATTTTAGCGAAAAAAATTCGTAGGTACCACCTTCAAGGGATCATGGGTCCTCGTCAAAGTAGGAAGGTGTGTGTGGGGGGTGGGGGGGGGTAGTTGCCACCTGAGAAAATTTTAAGTCGCCATTTTGAAAAATATCTGCATGGTATTCACCTACAACTTACAGAACATATTAGAAACACCGTTCCCCTTCTGTATAAGCAAAAACCCGGCAAAATTCCGATATTTAGAACTTTTACAGCAAAATGTCGATTTGGTGTCCATTTTTGCCCAAAATCGCAATTTTCCGACTCGGAAGTACTTATGACGTCATAATTACGTAACGCCTTGGCCGATTTTTATGATTTTGGTATAGATGGATAGAGGAGACCCTACCCTATACTAATGGTATAAAGCCCTTTAGCGCTCAAATTTCAATTTCATAGGGGGGTGGTAACCACCTCCCCCCACCCCTTGACAACAAACGTTACAAAAAATACGTTGGTAAGACAAGGGTTAATTGTGTCTAAACAGATGATGATGATAAAGCTGTACCGTAATTTTCTTAATATAGGCCGCAAGGTGTTAAGGCTACAGATCTTGAATTATGTCCATATTAAATTTTAATTACGTCCGTTCGGGTTAATTAACTGCGTCCACATTGGGGTAAATCCACATAATCGGGCGGGGAATCGTAACTCAGAACGAGGCCAAGTATGATAAATACACTATTGATCTCGCTCTGAGTTCCGTTCCCCGTCCGATTCTGTGGATTTACCCCATCATCGACGGGAGTATGTCAATTATAGATATGGTCTATATGCAGAAAAAAAAAACCGTTAAAAACTAGAAATACTCTTTCCATGTTTCAAGAAGGAAATTCCGTTAAATTGCAAACTGTCAAAATATTATTTCTGAAATGAAACTTGAAAATCTATTTGGTTAAGATTTTAATGGTCTAACCTAATTTGTAAAGACAATTCAACAAAGACTTTCAAAACCTTTGTATACGCCCCTCAAACAAGGCCCGTAGCCAGTTTTATAAGCGTTTTGTTCTACTTTCTCACAAAATGGTCATTACAGGGGGTTTTGTGGTCCTTGTTTGTACATTGTCAAATTTGGGGGGAGGTGCGACGCCCCCGGCGCACTCTCCACCAGGGCCCTGACTACGAGCTTGCCTCAAATTGACCATTTAAATCATAAATGTTTATTTAGAACGGCAATAAATTATGTTCTCTGTGATGTGTTTTTGCTGATAATAATTTATATGTCATATTTTGTGGATTTCAGGGCTGGAAGTATGACGTGCAGTGTCAGATTGACACCATGGCTGATAAAGTGGTAAGTAATTGCCCGGAGGGTTGGGGGGTCAAATTTGGTTTAATTAGGGACATGCGAAATTTGAAAAGCCACCAATCCAAATACCAATTTTCAAGAAAAAGGAACCGATCCATATACCAAATCTACAAAAGTGCGAGTTAAATTTATTCAAAAATCACATGTTTTTGCCTCAAATTTGCGCTTATTTGACACATATTTTCTAAAGTTTTGTGAAGAAATGCTCTAATTTGCGTCTTTTGGTTTTGTTGGGAAAATTATGGAAAGAAAACCTATAAACATACCACATTCTGCAAAGAAAAAGTACCGACTGAAATACCAGAGAGCCTGATGTTGCTACCCGAATTTGTGGCACGTTCCCATTACCCCTTTTGTACTAAGTAACCCCCCCCCCCGGAGTACTTGACACCAATTCAAGAGGGATATGATTATGATACACTAACACGTACGTTGTTTGCTTTGAAATATTGCATTCTGAGGTATTTTTGTTCGAAGCATTATAGGAACGGTTTGGCAGAGCCTCTGACTGCGGAAAATTTTCCTTGTTCCACACTCGTTCCGTCAGTGCATCAGCCTACCAATATAAATTATTTATTATTTCATGAAACTTCGATATAAGTAAGTGAAGAATGCACGAAAAAGGTGCTAACGAAAAAAAAACCCGATTAGCTACATTAAAAGGGGTGTTTTAATGCTTTCATCGTGTCGACACCAATAGGTCCCCATGATTAGTCCTCTCAGATAGTATAGCGCCTTGGCCTATAGGACCGAACGACAAAAGTGCAACCAGACTAATGCTACCAAAATTAGCTATCACTGAGGTGAATAAACGCCGAGCGGTTAGAGCACGGGTCTCGTAATACAGAGATTGTGGGTTCGAGCCCCAGGCCGGGCGGTTTTCGTCTCCTTGTTTCCTTGGGCAAGAAACTTTACTCTACTTGCTCCGTGGTCGGACAGTCACGTAACCCTGTACGAATAGACTCCTTCATGGGGTATGCATGTTATGCAAGTACTTGTATCATTGATTGATTGATTGATTGATTGAAACCATTTTAATAATTGCAGAACGCTATTGACCTTTTCCAATTTCTCTTTTTTTTTTTTTCAGCGACAATCACAAGAGGTTCTTTCAGACACAACGCAAAACCCGTTTGGTACCACACCACAAGACTCCATACAAAATGCACGCATAGAATTTGAACGACAAAGGCTAGAGATGAGCAAAAGACTCGGGCAAAATGCTACACATTCGTTGACTAATGGATCAGCTACTCGTAGAGACCACCGAATAAAAAATCAGCAGAATAATGTAGCATCCCAACAAAGACGGTTGCTGCCCAATGCTATAACAAATGCTACGGAAGCCCATTTAGGTCGTATGGACACAACATTTAGAGGTGCCGTTTTAGGCCCTAATACAGGACAGGCATTCAATACTGGATTAAAGAAAAAATAACAATGATTGGTTAAACGCCTGGAAAGAGTCGTTTCCATGATGCACAACGAATTTAAATACTACGGAAGCCCACTTTGGTCTTAAAGGAAAAGTCGACACATTGAACAATCATGTCAACTTCTTCCGGATGCAATAATCAGTGCTACGGAAGCCCACTTTGGTCTTATTGGCACATTATTGCTGCTTAGGGTCAAAACAGGAAATTAAACGACGAGAAAAAACAAAGTCAACATTATTTTAAGAAACTATGTTCAAAATAAATTTTAACGTGAAAATATCGCCTACACCTGCCTACATTCCATCATTCGCTGCAGATAATATGGACTATAAATAGTGCTCTCAAATTGATTATAATCGGTCAAATGTTTTTGACTTTTTTGTTTTTCCATATTGTTAATTGTTGGCAAATATGTAGAAAAAGGTAATACTAGCATGCGTTGTGAATGTAATGATTTTATTTTCTATACCCTGGTAGATCACCCATGATTCCCTGGAGGCCACTCAGGAATAGGCAGGCATAGCGTGATCACTTTTGTCAAAACATCCCCTGAAGTCATAATATACCCTTTCACATCGTAAATGGGGATTTTACTGATACCATTTTCACACTAGAATTTTTGTCACCTGATTCACCCTTTTGTCCTCAAAAACAACCCCAATTCACCTTTTTCTTGGTCACGCTATGCCTGGTGACGCATTGCTTGGTTGCAATAGGTATTATACACGCTCTTTCCAGTTTCCAAAATGCACAACAAGCAAGTGACTTCAGCCTTCTAAATTATATATAAGTTACAAGTCAAAATATTCAAAATTAGAATCACAGTTGATTGGTTTTCCATCTCTTGAAAATTGACAGTCATACTTTCGTTTGTGTACTGATGACAAGTCCTTCATTCTTGATCAAAAAACCGAGACTATTATGAAGTAATGAGCAATGATGAGTGCAATGGAGTTCAAAGATTTTGTAGATTCAGTATCGACCCCTTCAACGGCAGGAGTATGTGAATTATAAGAATGATCTAATAAAATGTCCCAACTATTTTGACCTTGTCTATAGACCCGTCCATCCAATATTGTAAGTAAGACAATCAATACGCTCACCACGCTCAGATATGTACCGCATGCTATAGACCATATCTATAATTGACATACTCCCGCCGTTGATGGGGTAATCCACAGAATCGGGCGGGGAATCGGAACTCAGAACGAGGTCAAGTATGATAAATACACTTTCATTCCTATAATAACTGACATTCTTACGCCGTTGATGGGGTAAATCCATAGAATCGGACGACGGGGAATCGGAACTCAGGAGGCCAAGTAAGGTCATATCATACTTGGCCTCGTCCGATTATGTGGATTTATCCCATCAAAGGATCAAAGGCAGGAGTATGTCTATTATATGAATGGTCTAATTGTGTCCCAACTATTTTGACCAAGATTGAAGCTTAGCTGTAGATTTCGTAATCCTTGTGACAACGAATAGAATGACGTAGTGCTACGACTTCTCCCTGTAGAACTCAGATGGCAACGTCACGTCAAGCGCGTCTGATATACATTTTATCATTACAGTTCTCGTATAGTATGCTGATAGCATTGACTAACCACTTTCTGTGATTCCATAGTGGCAAAGAACAGAGACCATTACTAGTACCTGCTTGTTGGAGGCCTTCTTACCAGACAACAAGAGGAACCTGGTAATCTGTAAAGCCTTCTTGGTTCCGTCTCAGAATGCATATCTGCTGGGCACAAATTCACCCATATATGCTTTATGGCAATAATGGTTATTACACCCATAAACATTCAGCTATATATGGTCTTATTTTTTGAGGTCGGGCCCATTTGCGTTACAACTCACTCACTTCATCCATACCTAACTCCCTCCTGGTAATGGTTGATTAGAGATAATAAACACCTTTATTTGGCTATTATTTTTAATTGATTTTATAGACTAATACATTATCTTCAAAATCATACCAAAATTATAACATTTCATACAATTATTGAAAAGTTATGATAAGATTTGATGCACAATGTACATATTTCATCCACACCAACCGCATTTATGCCCGTTTTGATTTCTGGCTAAATTAGGTTATTGACTTTAACTTGTTATTAGCGTTAATGGTCAATTTTATTCGTGTCAGTTCCAACTTATTTATGATAAACAATAACTAGCCTTTTAAATCATATAAGATTTGTGACACTTCAATGGTTTTTTAAGGAGATATGACAGAAAAATTAATGCACAATTTTCATGATGCCTCAACCTCACCCACCTCAACCTCACCCAACTCCACCCTGGCTAAGTAGCTTTAACGGGTCATTAAGCTTAAATAATCACTTCATTTGGGTTCTATTCTTGATTTCTTGAAAGTCAAATAAATTGTCTTTAAAATCATACCAAAATTATGACATTTCATTTGATTGTTGAAATGATATGACAAAAATTGATGCATAAATCACTCTCCATGTAACAAATCCACCATTTATGGGTGCCCACATTAAAAAGAATGACCATATACGCATTTTTTTCCCTCAAAAAATCAACAGTAATAATCGATATTCATAACAACATTTATTGTTTGGTTAACTGATATATAAAGATCATTTTAATAAGGTAAAGTACTAGATGAAGGGTATAACTACAGAGACCATTATCAGGTAAATGTATAATGTATCTGGGTATGGGACATTAGACTTCACGCGTCTCGCCTTATGAGAGTCTATATTATGACATACACTAGCGGTCTAAAGTATTTCCGCACAAGCACTTTATTCAGCCATATCTCACAAGGCGTTTATAAGGAAACTACCTGGAAACTTATGTTGTTTTTGGTCAGATCTAATAGGTAATCTAGTTAGGTGTAAACTGGTGGGGCGTTGAAGGATCATTTTTCGTTTGCTTCCAAGCATTGTCTTGGCGAAGTCAAGCGTGACCAGGACATTTAATTGCCTGCTTGTCACACAATTACATATACACATTACATATGACCACTCAACTTCAGCGGTGAAGTAACCTTGACCCAGGCGTTGTCAAATCAAATTTGACCTAAAAATCACGTTTTTCGAACCATTTGTGTTGTTGCTCCCTACCCGTACGTGAGAGGGTTGATCCCATTTGGAGCTCAATTATACACTTAACTAACTAGATTACCTATCAGATCTGACCAAAATCAACATAAGTTTCCAGATAGTTTCATTATAAACGTCTTGTGAGATATGGCTAAATAAAGTTTTTCTGCGGAAATACTTCAGACCGCGAGTGTACACGTCAAGCCAACACTCACTATTTGTAATTTGATTTAAAACAAGAAATGTATTATGGAAACACTAATTAAGTAAATATCCATAAAATTGAATTTTAAAACACTCTTCTCCGTCTGATAGTATGTTGTATTCTTTAAAAGACTGCACTGAAACGTATAAGGCACAATAGAACCCGATATATCAATCTCTCCATCAGATTATAAATCTTATTGTGTTTAAAAAAAAAATATTGTATATTTTTGAACAGTCTTCAATAATTGATGAATATTCAAAAGGTCACAAATTGATTTTTCTGAAACCGAGTTTTTAACACCGTATATTTTCTGTATTGTTTCAGCTCAAGTAAAAATAGCTCTTTGAATTTGGTCAACGCATGATCCTTTGGTACTATCCCTTACAAGGTTCCGCCAAATGGTGTATAAAATGTACTGCATATTAGGTGCCATGGCATCCTTGGGAGAAACATAATCCAAGGGCTCCTGTTGTTAATCTGTTGTGCTGAAAATAGCGTTGCAATATTAAAGATAGATTCCCTTCATTTTTGATCTATTTTCGACCTTGTCGATTGTTGTGTTTGTATTTGATATCTTAATTATTATGCAAATAAACAGCGAGATAAAGTAACATATAGTAGGGTTAACGAGGTTTAATTCCAAATTTAAAATTGCTATTGAACGTGTTCAAACCGGGAGCTCGAATGATTTCAATATGTCCTCTTTTGTTTTTAAATAGCGTGACAAGATACGCGGCTGTCACGAGGTTCGTAACAGTCTTTGATATCAATGTGACTAATTTAATTGGCTCACTTCATAGCGATACTGCGCAGTATATTGTTCATATGTCATATTGTTCATAAAGAGTGAAAATTGTGGTCTCATGTGTGGGTTAATACGTTAGATCATAGCGTTCGCACAACGTAACGCGTAAGTTGCTTTTACATACGATTAACTAATTAAATATGCACACGATTTCGTGTGCTCAACCGAAGAAATGAGAAAATTCCGTGTGTTGAAAGCATTAACAGTTGAGCGCAAATTTACATATCACATAGCGGATAATTATCATGTCGAAATGTCGCAATCGAACCAAGCACAGATACCCAGTCAAGCGGAATAACTTGCCAGCAAACAGGTTGATTCATCCCCCACCCTGTTACCCAGTCATCGGGATGACTTTCCTGGGCTTGGAAGGTTGATTCCCACCACCCATGTTCTTGATGATATCATCAAACTTTTCCTGATTGAAATACGTCTTGGCAATACAATCTAACAACTGATCGACTTTGTCAGGGAACATCTCCACCGTATCCTTGGATGCGTTCTCCGCAGCCACCTTCTCAAGATCTTCAGTCGTTATGGTGTCTACTTTCTGTTGCATACCGAGGAACGCTTTGAATCGAGACATCATGAAGTCCACCATCTCGTAGTCATTTGGCTGGTTTTCAAGATCGGCTTTGACTTGTTGGAATGCTTCATTGATGATGGTCAAGAGCATATTGATGAGGATGAAAGTAATGTTCCCCATGAAGACAAAGAACAAGATGGGACCGAGTATTCTCTCTGCTTCGACTAATTCCCCGAAGTGGAAACTTCCTAATATGGCCGTAATCAGAGACTCCATGGTGTAAACGAAATCGGAATAATTGAAGACTTTGCCGCCTAAGATCAGATAAAATACAATGCAGAATCCGATAAACACGATGCTGAAGAAAATGGAGAACCATATGAGGTCATTGGTAGCCACTCGGATGGTACACGACAGTAATCCCATGCGTCTGTTGAATCGAAGGAGTTTGATGAATTTGATGGTAGCCATGAACACTACCCATCCAATCATTATGCCGAGTAACTCGTTCCAGTAAGCGACATACTGCAGTTTAACATAGCCTCGTCCGCCCGTAGACTTCATGTCATTAAGTACAGACTTGGTGGTGTAGAACCTGTAGAAATACATGATGATCAAACCAATGGAAAAACCGATTATCAGCCATTCCGTAATGTTCCAGAATTCTTTCCAATATTTCTTCTTTTGTTTAATAGCTGCCCTGACCTCTTTGACCATGAAAAAGACGATGAAAACCAAGAAAGCTGCCTCACAACAGACTTGGACGAGCGCAAAGCCTTCATAATATGTTAACAGTCGAATGACGTCAACACGTGGATTGGGGAAGCCGCCTCCAGAACTCAAGAATTCAACGGCGAGTGTGACTACTGCAAATAAATTCACTTGTGCATTGTAAGTTGAAAACTCAACGAAAACTGCTCTTGTATACCTGAAAAATATATAAAATTATACACATTAAATACTATGAAAACGCAACAAAACATTGTTGAACGGTTTAGAAAAAGGTTAAATGAATAATCTCTGTTGTATTGAGCTTCAATGCGTCATATCTTAAGCCAGACAAATTGTCAATCTTACAGGTGGTTCTGCTGTTTTTCAACACTGAACTGAAGACAAATTTTCACTGAAAACTAAACAAGGGAGAATGACTTCGCTACAACTTGATATGACAAGAAGGAACCTCCACATGAAAGTTGGCATGGTCTGAACCAAGGTTGGCTATCCCTGCTTTCGTCTTTAGGTACCAGCGTTTTGGGACGGGTTATAGCATGACTAAGTCATCAAGTTGGTTATAATTGATAAGTTTGTAAAGGATTATAACGACTTCTGAATTACAATTGGTGATTTTTTTGTAGGACACAAATACTTTTTCGAAAGCTTCTTGCACTTCACCAATAATATCGTGTGCTATGTGTGTGCAGTAACATAGTGTGGTGTAAAGACTTAGCAGTTATCCGGGACTTGGTTGTATGCCTTTTTCCGAAAAGAAGTTTTTGATCTCGTATAAAATAACCAGGTATTCAGAACATTTTTTGCACGATTACGTATCTGGTTCTTCAATATAGTTGATCCTAATAATTTGATTCGATAAATGTTTCTATCAGACAAAAAATTATCTGATAGACTATTTCTGCCCAACGAAGTAAAACGCAGTATGTACATCGCAGATAAATTGCATGCTACTTCCTTTTGCCTTGAAAAAAGCCTTCGCAAATGAGCAGACGATCAATTCTCTTTCATTACTGAAGGCAGTATCTACTATAATACCAAACATATGTACATACAACTTTCAAGCATGGGAGTGGATTTAAGTGAAATTGCACGTTCATAGGAAGTATCTGCTATACTTTGTAAATGCACATACTGCGTTTTTACTTTGTTGGGCAGATTTTGCAATTCACGCTAAAAGTACCATAATTCAGGCTTCTGCGCGATCGACCATATCATACGCTGTGCGCACAACGTCATCTGCACACAACGTAGATATACAGGTAGTCGGACCATGTCTCCTTGTTTCCTTAGGCAAGAAACTTTAATTGCTCCGTTTAGTAAAGCCGTTGATCCCCTGCGCGAATGCTCTTTCTTGGAGCGCTGCATACGTGTACTCCTGGTGAGTCTATGGTCGATCGCACAGAAATAATTGGATTTATGTTACTTTCAAGATGCATTATGGGACGCTTATGGAACATGTGAAAGTAGCGTTTTACCTATCAACCCATGCATTATCATCAAGCTCCTTCATTTTGGCTCCGAATGTTTTAGGGTCATTCAACTCCACTACATAACCACCTCCAACATAGACAGCATGCCTACCATAGAATGGATAACCATCTAACTCATCCCACGGGGTATACTTCCATTCCTTAGGGACTTTGGCACTAGCATTAACCTGTTTCCATCCCACAGTATAAGTCTGTTCATCCTCATCTGAGATGCCATAAGGAACATTACATTCAGCGATGTATTTTTCAAACTTCTCGTGGGTCTTGCATAGGTCTGCATTAGATATCAAATGTGAGTAAAAGTATGTTGTACGATTTGTTAAATTATAGAAACACAAATTTGACATGAAATATAGCCACTGAACATATTTTCTTGAACACATCGTCTATTATCTCAATTTACACCATCTCCCTGCTGGTAGCCACATGCTCTTACATGCTCTTAGCCACACATGAAAACTTTATAAAGATCACGTACACAAAAAAAACTGGTACCAAACTTTTTGAAAGTGAGTTCCTAAATCATTCACTAAACTATTGAATTGTAAATAAATAGTCTCGGTACCGTACCTGGACGAACTCTGACCTGGCGCATGACGGGATAGCCGACAATAAATGCATTTCGATCGCCAAAGAAGTTTTCAGCGGCCTGTCCTGAATCAGCCCCATTATACCAATTGCCCGCATAGAGATTCGGGACCAGACCTCGGTGCACCCATAGCCAGAACTGCTCGATAGTTACGATCTGAAATACGAACAAAGAGCTTTAACTATGTGCATTTTATGAAGATAGGTTAAGGTTAATGTTAGACTGGATCCACCACCAGTCGCCAAATGGGGTCTCCCTCACTTCCTGTTGTTCAGGCCATTAAACCAACACAGTGAAGTGCATGTGCAGTTGTTGTAAGACTGATGGACTGAGTCTAGGTTAATGTCAGAGTTTAATAAATACAATGTAGTGAAAACCCAAACAAATCTCAGGAGGCTGGTTCTGGATACTAGCAAATATGACGTTATATCAGAACACGGCACTTGTATCTGAATTTGTGTGAATTTCAATTTCATTCAGGCATTAAGTAGCAACCTTTTGTATTTAGATAGCAATGGTATATTATCTCAAGTGGTACACATTTTCTCTCCTAGGGTCGGACTCGTCAACGACAACGACGATGCCTCATCATCACTTTCATTCGGCTGCGGAGCAGGCGTCTACAAGATTTCTCCAGACACTACGATTATTTGCCAGAGCAGTGATGTTTGCAGGTTGAAGATAATGGTCAACGTCCCATAAGAGTTTTTGGATGTAGGGGTTATAGCCAGTCATCTGCCGTCCTTGTCATCTTTTGCCATGTGTGGGTTCGAAGGGAGCATATCGTTTACATGGCTTATCTCCTGGCATTCGAAGAATGTGTCAAGGAACCGAAGTTGGCGTTGCCTTACATTGTTAATGCAAATTTCTCAATATACACCCAATTTTTCAAAATTGATTCATCTGCGATGAAAACTACCCCATCGCTATACCAAAACTGTGAAAAAGGCAAGCACCTGTTGCACTATCCCAAATAACGTTCCTATACTTTTACACGTAAAGTAGGGGTCTAAAAACGCTCTGTTTCTCTGTAATTAGTGATTCAAGCATTGTAGATTTAACTTTGTTTTCAAGTTTTGAAGCAAACCTTTCAGAAATCATCAAAGAAACAACATGCTGACCGGCTTGTTTTCCCGATATATCAGGCTTTATTTTGTAATGCTTTGCCGGCCTGTCATAAAAAAGCCCGACTTGACCGAGTATTTCTAGAGACACGCATATTTGTTCCATCTTTAATTTCATTATAAAATGTTCTGTGGTGCTGATTTTTCTACACATTCACAACTATTTCTAAGCTAAATAATTAGCATAAAATCAAAATAAAACATAGTCCCGTATTATTTCTATATAAATACCGTATAATTTAATGTCCTATTCCACCTTAATGGTTTAAAAACCTAGCAAATTTGCCACTAGCGTCAGTACGTGCAGCGATTTACGATTGCGACCTTATGATTACCTTGTCAAATGTGTAGATCCCATCACCACCGACCAGTGTATTTGTAAACTGTTCCTTCATAAGATAGGCGTTTGCATCCTGGTTCCCGTAGCTCAGCATCATCACTACCCACAGAAATATTACATAGACAATAATCTCTCGAATTATGGAGTACATCTCCAATTCCTTCATTCGTTTTTCACGCATGCGTGCAATTTTTTCTGGGTCAGGTGGTCTATACGGAATTTTACGTGATATTGGAGCATCTGCCGGGATATAAAAACATTTCAGTTTAGTTTAATTTGGTGTATAACTAAAAAAGTTTCAATTAATAATTACTTGTAGAGTAGTGGCGTACTTGACTAATTCATTGTAGTCAAAGCATAATATCATTTCATTCTACAATACGCTGGACACAGAGCGAGTAGAAATGAGTCAATGATGTAACATACTGTTCTGGATGTAGATAATTGAAATGTGGTATAATAGTACATTTTGAGTTGTTGCATGCTTATCATGTTGATTTTAAATTTTGCGTTTGTCTGGAGTGAAGAGTTGCCTGGTAAGGACCCGGATGAGGTAAAATGATGTGTCAAATCGGTTTACCATGTAATATAGATCGGAGAGCGATCATGGCGATAGAGTTGTGCCCTGATATAGCCGGACCAATTTCCTAGATAAGAACCCTCACCTGATCGACCATGCAACCATTCTTCATCGGGCGCCAGCTCAAAATCTTCTTCGTCGTCTTCCATATCATCATCTTCATCAGCATTGGGTGTCTTCAGGACAAGTGCGATGAAGATACCCATCACAATCACCTGCCGTGGAAAATATTGAAACAGCAAATTCTCACATTTAGCCATTTGTAGTCAGCTAATTATACTAACACATAGCGCATACAAAACATAAAATATCAACTATTAATTATACAGAGGAAGTTGTTATAATGTATATCAAAGTATGTACATTTACATGTAATACATTTTCCTATTTCAAACAATTAATTCATAATTTTTAACAACATATATCACTACTTGTTCATGTTAGCAATAAATTAATTTCAAAGTAGCTAAAAGATCTCTTAAAATGATATTAAAATGATATTTATCACGCAGTTTAGATCACGGTAAATTTGATTGGGTCATGTTGACGGTGTAACAACTATCCCAATAGCGAATTAAAACTTTCCTGTAATAATAGCGACAATATAATTATGTACATACTTGTAATGACAGGGTACCATCACGCACCTTCAGTTGCAAAAGTTATAAAAAGTTATATTTTTGTTCAAAAAGTTATCAGGATGTAGCTTGTTACGTATGCTTCGGCTTGATCAAAGAAATTCAAAATCATTTTCAACAGCTACCTGAACAAAATCCAAATCGGTCGTCCAACCTTCCTGAATCAAAAGGCGTACAACCAAGTCCCGGATAACTGCTAAATGTTATTTGTGTTCCTTGTAAATTTGATTGTCAGAAGCTTGTTAAGATATTCAATAAGAACGGATCAATTTCATTTTATTACATGAAAGTTATATCGAGTTCATTTATTTCAATTTCACTAAAAGTTAAGGCTATCCGTGTGTCCTGTTATTTTCAACAAGTTCATTTGACCATATTAACTCCAGATGAAAATAATATCTTTGAGATTTCTGAAATAAAATCAATGCATTGCGTTAAATTTTAACATTTGACCATTCCACTCTGTTAGTATCAGTATCGGTGTGTATCGGTCGGATCAAAATACAACGTGCATTCATTTGTTTAGTCACATTCACTGCAAGATAACATTTACCTTTAGGTAAAGGTAACGGTAAAGAGGCGGCCTAAATTTACACAGGCCGAAGTGCCCATCTCCCTTTTGAAGCGATCGGGACAGACTCCAATATTTTTGTTACATTTACCTATTAGAGGACTAAGGCACGGTTCTCAATTCATGACGGGATGTCTTCCGACATACGAAAGGGCTTGATGCAAGAGCCGTGACGAAATGCATTTTAAGTCATGACGCGAAAATATTAGGAAAAATGCAAAACTACCTTCTTTGAAGTGGTCTTTATAATAATAGAGGCCCTTGCGGAATTTTCCTGCATCATTCAATACACTATGATACATCTATCTTTGAACCATTACTCAATATTTTTCTGCATCATGATGCAAGACAATTGCGTCGTGCCCTTGCGTATGAATCAAAAGCTTTCGTCATGAATAAGGAACCGTGCCTAAAGTGGCCATATTTGGGTTTACATGGTGTAAAATAAATGTACATTCCTCAAAATATATTTTGTAACCGCTCACCTTTATCGGTTGGGTAAATAATATTCCCGTTATTGTGGTAACGACAAATGATGCGAGCCATTCCGATGTTGTTTTATTTCCGAACGAAATCCCGTAAAATACCGTGAACGTAGTAGCAGTTAACGTGACCAAGATGACTATGATCCAGCCTGGTACTATGGTCCACCATGGCCACGACGATTGTTTACGTTTAACTTTCTTTTTCTCCTCTTTAATAACTTTTGGATCTCCGCTTGGTCTGTCATCAGCATTAGGGATGAGGTGAGATTCCGATCGCACACTTCTGGGACTTCCAGTAGAGCTGTCATATTCATACTTCTCTGAGATATTGATAGAGCTTGCTGATACCTATTGCAGGTATAAGAAAGACAAATGGTGGACAGAACTTTAAAAACACATTCATTGGGATTTAACAAGGGCTTTTGTAAGCTATGCTGAAAATAAGACAAAAAAATCAGTTAAAACGATTTTACTAGTCTGACAATTTTGGAGTTCAAACCAAACTACGCAGTAAATCACTTAAAATAATTTGCACGCCTACACTACAGTACTGTAAAAAAGCATGCCCAATTTCGCCGCAAAAGCGTGATGAGCAAAATACGCGGGCTTTTAACTCATCATGCTCATGAACTTTGACTTACACTTCAAGGTTTGTTTAGTATACAAATATTGAATGCCTGAGAGTGCAATAGTATACAAATATTAAATTTATGAGAGTGCAATAGTACAAAATATATCATGAGGTCAAATTTGCAGAGTGAAATGGATCAGTCCAAATTTAACCGAATGATATATTTGTACTATTGCACGAGCATAGGCATTCAATATTTGTTTTATATCATGATATCACACAGGTTTGTTTCATGCTGTGCAATGGAAAAAATTATTGCACGGCTCAAATCACTGCGATCATGATATAATACAAAATATATCATGAGGTCAAATTTGGACATTTCTATTTCACGAGGCATAGTCGAGTGAAATGGATCAGTCCAAATTTGACCGAATGATATATTTTGTACTATTGCACTCTCATGCATTCAATATTTGTATACTATTGCACATGCATAGGCATTCAATATTTGTTTTATATCTTGATATCACACATATAGTACAAACTATTGCACGGCTCAAATCACTGTAATCATGATATAATAGCATAGATGACATATTTTATATCTTTCAAGTTCCAATTATATTTACGGTTTACGTTTACATAATGCACACATTTGTACTACCGTATGTCGGAGACCAAACTTCAGTACGACATCATCAGAGATCTACCCCACAAAGTAAAAATGCAGTATATGCATTTATAAAGCAGCAATAGCAGATACTTCTATTAAGGCTGGGGTAGACCTTCAAATGGCATAAACCGGGTTTTTTTTAACTTGTCAAAAATAGGCCAAAAATTGCCATTTTGGTGGCAGCGGTGGGATTTTTTGCATTTTTTGACCTATTTTTGGCAATTTTTCAAATAATAAGATAAAAATCAAAAATTTGAAAAAACCGTTCCTAGACATTAGTTTCTCAATTCCAAAAAGCAAAAAAGTTCAAAATTTCACCAATGCAAATTTTAGTTAGGCTTTCCAGATATTTTGGGGCATAAAATATGGTTTTGGGCATTTTTTGCCAAAATTGACATTTTTGGTCAAAAACTAATATCATCATCATGTTCAGGATAAAAATCCGCTTCTAAAAATGTATACTTTTATATACTAAAAGTAGTTTATGCAATTAGTTTGAAAGTTAGAGTACAAAAACGGTTTATGCCATTTGAAGGTCTACCCCAGCCTTAAGTGTGCAATTTCACTTCAACCCAATTCCGTGTTAAAAAGTTGTATTTACATGTTTAATATAGTAGATACTACCTTAAGTTATGAAAGAGAATTGATCGTTTGCTCATTTGTGCAGAATTGCTTAAGGAAAAAAGAAGTAACTTGCAATATATATCTGCAATACACGTACTGCGTATTTATTTTGTTGGGCAGAGATGCAATTATAGTGACAGGCTTACCGGATCATCACGGACGTATGCCTTACTCCGATCTTTGCCAAGTCTGGTCTGGACACGCTGTTCCTTCTTTGCAGTCTCGATCCGTGAGGCACGTTTCCTTTTAGGTCGTGCTTTTCGGAAGAGTTGAACAACGAGAAGCGACACTGGGAACACGATAATCGCAGACTGCACACCAATGCTGACCTATTGAGAATGATATTTGTACCATCATGATCATTATTAACTCATTACGAAAACAGAGCATCTGTAAGGAACGGTTCCCAATTCATGACGAAAGCTTTTGAGTCATACGGAAGGGCTTGATGCAAATGTCTTGCATCATGATGCAGAAAAATATTGAGTCATGATTCAAAGATAGATGTAGTACAATGTATTGAATGATGCAGAAAAAAATGCGTCAGGGCCTCTATCATTGTAAAGACTACTTCAAAAGGTGGTAGATATGCGTTTCTCCTGTACGTCATGACTCAAAATACATTTCGTCATGGTTCTTGCGTCAAGGCCTTCCAAATGTCGGAAGGTATTTCGTCATGAATTGGGAACTAAGTCTAAGGGAACGCTGCTATGTAAGAACTTCGATTTTTAGAGAATGGTGCTATAGTATAACTTTATAACAGTGCCCTAAATGATGCAAATTGATCTTGAACGTTTTAATTGTGCAATTATCTTAAATAGTAAATACTATGTGCTTACCTGTGCTGGAGAAAGACTGAATGGTCCTATATTCAGGGCATTCGAGGCCGGTGTAGGAGGTATGACCTTATAGTACATAATGTTGACCAACATTTCCAACCATAGCAGCATCATGCAACAAGCGGCACGTTGTAATCGGGTAAAGCGACTTCCAGCAGGACGCGCGAAAATTGAAAACCAAATATGGCCGTCGTTGAGGTTTTTCCTGGTATGTCCGTAGAACACGTGGTCAAAACTCTGCATTTGTTCTTTACCTGCGACGGGCACGAGACGATCAGCCTGGAGTAAAGATAGGAATATGATCATTTCTTGAACTGTGTGGTTCTCAATAAATTGACGTACAAATCTGCCCCACAAAGTAAAAACGCAGTATGTGCATTTATAAAACATAGAAGATACTTCCTATAAGCATGCAATTTCACTTCAATCCACTTCCATGCTAAAAAGTTGTATTTACATACGTTTGATATAGTAGATACTGCCTTAAGTTAATCAATCAATCAATGATACAAGTACTTGCATATAACATGCATACCCCATGAAGGAGTCTATTCGTACAGGGGACCCACGGCTTTACGTGACTGTCCGACCACGGAGCAAATAAAGTTTCTTGCTCAAGGAAACAAGGAGACGAAAACCGCCCCGCCCGGTGCTCGAACCCACAATCTCTGTATTACGAGACCCGTGCTCTAACCGCTCGGGGAGTTCGTGGCCATCTCTGTTTCACTCGCCAACCCATGATTTTATTGTTCTACATATCCAGTGCATTCAGAAAAACTTGGGTGGACAATTTGAATTTACCTAACTTTTTATCTAGAGGGCGTTTTTCAAAATGGCCGCCAAATTCATTACTTTCGGCTATATCTTTATTTGTGAAGGTCACAGGAAGCTGATTCTGGAGTCTACACCTATGTTTTCAGAATCAAGGAACCCAATAAAGATATTTTGAAAGGCAAAGAAAAAAATATTTTTTTTGACTACTGACTCCCTTTAAATCAAGTTTTCATTATGCCTTTGACAACATAGAGGTTCATTCTATAGCCAAATTAATATACTTCAAATTTGCTTTTTATCGCATTTCTCCAGGGTAAATTATTTTCGAGAAACCTTGCACGCAGCGATGACAGGTCGTCAAAATTCACTTTGAATCGGCAATTTAGTCTAGAAACAATGTTTTTAGGTTTTCATATATTTTAGAAACACTGTTTTGCTATTATTATATATTAAACAATGAAAGATTGAATTTACATTAAT
>JXSR01S009226.1:24229-46719 GCA_000969725.1 Ophiothrix spiculata
CGCCAAAACTTTCAGAGAAAATTACTAGCCACCCTTACCACCAGTCCACCAACTTGCATCGCTCCATGCCTCACCAGTTCCGAGAAACGAGCCCGGACGGAAGGACGGACGGACGGACGGACGGACAACCAGAAAACATAATGCCTCTGGCGGAGGCATAAAAATGTCTTATAATTGTCTAAAAATGATATACTACAGAAACTATAGCCAAGGAGTATAAAAGTTGGGGAAGGGACACAAATGCAATACTGTGACTAAAATGGGGTTCAATAAACTCATCTTTTAAAAAGAATTATGTTGATTTCTGACTTTAAACTGTGTTGGCATTAGTCAGGTTATATCATTTAGGTACACATTAGTGATTCTCATAGATGCCAGCATGTATCACTGAAAAAACCTGAAACTTAAAAAAAAAGCTGAATATGCGCATAAATTTTGGCAAAAAAGCTGAAAAAAGGGCTGAAAAAATATATAAAAACATGTAAATTTGGAGTTTAAAAAACTTGATATCCTGTTAAAACAGAAAAACTGGCATCTCTGGATCATTCTGTAGACTTTTTTGGAAAATCATGGGCAATCCTTTTAAGATCCCAGACTTGCAAAAATGTTTCTAATGGTGCGTTCATAGTCCTGCGATTCCATTGCAGAAGATAGCTGCGATGGACAGCGATGATGCAGCGATGCCATCGCTGTCCATTAATGGTCAGCGATCATCGCTCAACAATACGCGCTGAAGCCCGTGACGATCATAAAGATGGCAGGCCACCAGCATGTCATTGCTCTGCGGAGGACGTTTTTATGTATCTTTTTAGCAATTTATCACGAAATGTTTACAAACAAAAAGGTCATAGGTTGCGCGTCCTTGAACTTATTTGGCTATCCCTGCGTCATCGCTGAAAAAAGTTATACAAATTTCAACTCGGCATCTTCATCGCTGAGATATTGCACGATGTCTATCGACGTCTAAACTTCTCGCTGTGACATCGGCCATTGATGGCTGAATGACATCTAGCGATATTGAGCGATGTTGCATTGATGAAATCGCTGGACTATGAATGCAACTTAAGGCCTGTCAAAGGTTTCTCACCTGTTATCCTTTGCACTCTCCTCCTCCGAATCATCGTCATCATCTGTATCACTGATTCCAAAAGCATCTTCAACTGATAACTTGCTGGCTGACTTCTTGGTCTAGAAATTGAAATGCAACATGATATTATGTAATGCAATGAAACAATGCAGGACTATTGAATCAGAATAGAGCAAGTTTGGACCCTACTGTAGTTATGCAGGACTCTTGAATCAGCATAGAGAATATATATTTTGATCAAAATTTTCAAAATATCTGGCAGTTGACTATTATTATTGAACATACCAAATATAAATCGTCTGCAGATAAAATTTTAAGTTTGTCCAATGCACCTTTAGCTTTAAA
Source organism: Ophiothrix spiculata (assembly GCA_000969725.1). Classification (NCBI taxonomy): domain Eukaryota; kingdom Metazoa; phylum Echinodermata; class Ophiuroidea; order Amphilepidida; family Ophiotrichidae; genus Ophiothrix; species Ophiothrix spiculata. The sequence goes on from JXSR01S009226.1 coordinate 25,662, forward strand.
AACGGACTGAAAATAAATGAACACTTAAATTCAGAGTAACAAATCTAATGAAATCATATTTAAAAAAAAAAAAAATCTGGCATTTCTGGACAAAAAAGGTAAAAAAATATAAAATATGCCACTCACCTGCTCCAAATTTGTGCCCGTTCTCCTCTCTGGCAATTTGACTTTGATGTCATATCCATTAACACAGTGATGACGGAAGTTATCCAAACTCTTACACCCTCCTCTCTGATAAGCAGCCTTTGCACCTGTATCAGACTCAAAGTATACAACTCCAACCCCTGGGGTTGAGACGGGTAAAAAGACCTTTTCCACATTTCCGTAGCTACTGAAATGGGCTTTCAGCAAGGAGGTGGATGTGTAGTGCACGTCGTATAAAAGAAGACTTCGTTGTTCATCTGTCTGTTCCTACACAGGAAGAACCGAAACAATTAATGACATTATGCATCGTGACCAGTATTTCCGCTAAGGCTGTATGGCGCGCCATTGGCGCAGGAGCTGTGAAAATTGGCACAAGGAGTTTCTGAAAATGTGTGATATTTTTCTAGCTTTATTGAGCCAATTTTCAGCCACAGCTCATAATTTTGGCGCAAGCACCTCTTAAACTTGCTCGAACTGTCAAACTTGCTCGAATTGGCGCACGCTCAAAAACCTTAGCGGAAACACTGATAGTGACCATCAATCATAAATGAGTAAAGTCAGCCTTTGGCCGTTTTAGAATATTTGCAAAGACCAGTGTTCCTGCTAAGGCAATATGGCGTGCCATTGGCGCAGCAGCAAGGAAAATTAGCACAACAGGCTTCTGAAACTGACAAATTTGCTTAACATGCAGAAGTCAAGTTATGGCCCAGCAATGTTTGACAGGGAGTGAAAGGGGAAACTCAGATAAACCTGTTCCATTGTACAATGTGAATGCTGTTTATTTCAAATCATATATCGGACAAGTCTGTCTTACATTCCAACTGTCTTGAATTAAAAGTAACATTAAATAACCACTTGAGGGCATCTGAGCCTCACAATTTCTCAAAAAAATGTTTATATCTAAAGAACTACAAAAATAAAGTATATAAAAGTATATATATATTTTTTTTTAAAGCAAATTTCAGAAGCAATCTTATTTACAGCATCAGATTTTTCGATTTTAAAAACTCAAGATTTGGGGAGCTCACCAATAACTATTTTTTTTCCAATTTCTTTGGATCAAGCCGAGACAAAAAGTTAATTTTGAGCAGGCCTGTAGCTAGGATTTTTTCAAGGGGTGCAGATTTTTAAAAAGTGGACCTTTTGGAGGAAATATTTTTGTTTTGGTTGACCCTAAACTAATTTTAGTGGTTTTGACAAAGTAACAAGAAAAAAAAGGGTTTTAGCAGTTTTCCAAGCATTTTGTGTAAAATTTTAATTAAAAACAACGTACATTTACGTGTTTGGGTGCTTTTTTGGTGGACATTTAGGGAATTTTTGTGGACCTTTTTTTGTACATTGTCAAATTGGGGGGGGGGGGTGCGGGAGGGCGATGCCCAACCGCACCCCCTGGCTACGGGCTTGATTTTGACCTACCTTCAACAAGGGACACTGGTTAGTGAGATGAGCCGCTCCCAAGCCACATTTCATACAGATCTTCTTTGTTGGACCCTTCTCAACTACACGTGTTACTGATGCAGGTTGCTGCTGATCAAAGATATAAAACACATTAATACTTTTAAAAATCTTATAGGAAAGCTGCAGTGCTTTACTTTGTTCATCTAAGATCACTTGATAAAGATGAATGCACCATTAAAATGAAACACAGGGATCAATTTCTTATTGAAGCCAAGCATACCAGGGGCCTATTTCCCTTATAGGTTCAACTGATATGTGCCACCATACCATTGTTGAAAACTTATTTCATTTAACGAGGAGCAAGGACCTGAAAATACTAAAATAGTCTTATTCAATAATTTATATTATAGGTGGCCATTACTTTAGGGAACACATTCTGTTGATAGATCAAAGTTCTACCCCTCTAATGAATAATTGGCTGAGCTCAAAACTATAGGGGGACGCACATAACGATGTGAACAGGGTATAAAGATCATTACACTATGATGAATGCTAAATCACTCGCAACTCAAATTCAATGCATGGTCATTGCAAATGTTGAGTGCGATGAATTTTGAGTTTCAAAGAGATCATCGTACCGTACTTCGATTTAATACTCGCATATGGAAGTGATTTACGAGTGCCACCAAGCACCTCGGAAGTAGGGGTCTTTCGGAGACAAATTAGGTCATAAGTCTTTCAGTGATAAAGTGCAAAAAATTGGGGATCTTTGGGTGAAATTCACCAAAAAGTAAGGCCATTACCTTGGATACTTCTGCTGATGGTTTCTGAGCAGTCTCGGATGACTTCTGGGCAGTCAAAGACGTTTTCTGAATGGCCTCGGACGATTTCTGAATAGACTCGGACGATTTCTGCATGGCCCGAGACGCTCTTTCCAAGGTCTCCTCAACAGTACCAGATGCTTTTGAACTTCGCTCAAGTTTAGGACATTTTGAAGACTCGTGTTCGGTTGAAAGGCAATGCAAACACACATATCTAGCTCTTGCAATTGGGCTCCGAATAGCCTCTGATGATTTCTGAATAGCCTCCGTTGATTTCTGAATGGCTTGAGATGCTTTCTCAATGGTCTCCTCAACGGTCCCAGATGCTTTTAAACGTTGCACTAGTTTCGGGCATTTAGACGACAGATGCTTTGTTGATAGGCAATGAAAACACACCATTTTTGCATCGGCAAAAGGGCACCGTTTGTTTTTGTTCTTGTGCATACTGCCGCATTTATGACAATAATCTCCTTTATATATGGGACACTTGGGCAAGTGACTTCTAACCGCTTTGCATTCACTACACATGTCTTTTTTAAACCATGGGGCATGAGGGCAATTAATGTTCCAATGCCCTCTACGACCACATATAAAACAAGCATCTGATTTCTTTGTTGCACTGGAGTTGCTACCGCTAACTTGTGTAGAATTTGCACTTTTCTCACGACTCTCAGCAACTTGGTTCTTCTTAAGAGGACAATTTGCTTGTAAATGGCCCTGCTTGCCGCAGGATCCACACTTTTTCTTTGTGGGGCACATGGCTGCTATGTGTCCTTTTTTCTTACAAACTCCACATGTCCAAGTCCTATACGTACAAGTTGATTCATTATGATCATTTTTGCCACAAGCGCCACAATTTATCCTCAATTGTGGACAAACGTCCTCTTTATGATTGCATTGTCCGCACGCCCTACATTTTGTTTCCCGGTTCTCAGCAACTTGATTCTTCTTAAGAGGACAATTTGCTTGTAAATGGCCCTGCTTGCCGCATGATCCACACTTTTTCTTCGTGGGGCACATAGCTGCTATATGTCCTTTTTTCTTACAAACTCCACATGTCCAGGTCTTATACGTACAAGTTGATTCACAATGATCTTTTTTGCCACAAGCGCCACAATTGATCCTCAATTGTTGACAAATGTCCTCTTTATGATTGCATTGTCCACACGCCAGACATTTTGTTTCCTGGTTCTCAGCAACTTGATTCTTCTTGAGGGGGCAATTTACTTCTACATGGTCCGTCTTGCCGCATGATCCACACTTTTTCTTCGTGGGGCACATTGCAGCTATATGTCCCTTTTTCTTACAAACTCCGCATGTCCAAGTCTTATACGTACAAGTCGATTCATTATGATCATTTTTGCCACAAGCGCCACAATTTATCCTCAATTGTGGACAAGCGTCTTCTTTGTGATTATACATTCCGCATGCCTTACATTTGGGTTTATTTTTTTCGCTGCATTGAAAACATTCATTATTCCCCATATATTTGGGGCATTGTGACCATGCATGTCCAACTCTTCCACAGACAAAACAGTTATTATTGGAAGTTTGGTCTGCAGTTTGCCAGCACTTTAAGCATCGCATCGGAGGTGGTTTTGGTCTTGATACTTCCATTCGCGGAGGTGTTTGGGGCTTTGCATGCTTGGGTTTTTGTTCATTTTCTGCTTGGTTGATCTGTTTGGTAGAGCTGAAAGTGAAACAGAAAAACTTTAATTCATGATCAAAATATACAAACGACACTAAAAACACAAATGGAATGCAGCAGCTGATAACATAAACATGTATTGGAAAGTTGGGCTTTCCTCAACTCGGTTTGCGTTGTCGCAAGTGGAGTTGGGTTTAGATATTGATCTACTGAAACAGCTGAAATCTCTCGTCTACACATGCTTGGTGCATTTGCATCAAGCGTGAATTCAGCATTATGTGTGATGGCTCACCCCGAAAAGGGGGACCTTTGCAACAGAACACTATTCAAGAAAATGGTGTAATTAGGCAGCAAAAAATAAAGAAAATAATATCGCATTGATCAATTTCACCAAATACGGAATCATTTTAAAGCTTAGAAAATTCTGTAACAGATGAAATGATAAAATCATCTTTCGGGATGAGCCATCACATATGTTTTTTTCATTGACCTTCATGATCAAAAGTTCTGATACGTTTAGAGACGGTTGATCTGATTTAATCCAAAATATATCTTGCACCTCCTTTTGATGTAACAAGCAAAATTTTATCCAAAAAAAACAACCAATAGAAAGGTAAACTTCGCACAGCTAGCTTTTTTCAGACTCTGGGGCTGACCTAATACCAAGATCTGAAAAACATTATTCATTCTAAAACCCTTAACCCTTTGTGACAAGCCGGTATACCTGGTTTACCTGCTTTTAGGTCACATGAAGAGAAGAGATCAACGTCGGCCCATGAGCCTCTGCGCCCGATTGGAAAACCCATTGTGCTTTAATTTTTTTCATCAAACTCTTCCTAAATAGCCCATATATTTTGTTAAATAATATAATTTATCTAAATATATCAGAAATTAACAGATTCCCCCAATTTGGTTTCCAACTTTGCGCCTTGCGCAATACACAAGTCTATAAGTATTTTAAACTTCCCCGTACTTATTAGCCAGACGGGCTGGTGTAGTGGTAGAATTCTCGCTTCACGTGCACGCGTCTCGGGTTCGATTCTTGCTTCGGCCTATTATCTTACATTTTTTTTCTTCATTTCTTTTCTTTTTATTTCAGTTATATCCAATCATTTTCTTTGACTTTTCACTCTCTATGATGTAATTCTTCTTTTTTTTCCATTTTTTTTCAGAGCTACTGATAAAATGCTAATTTACGGTATTATAACACTTCGCGCGGTAGCAATACCCCGATAGCGAAAAACAGGCATCTTCGGATGATCCGTGTGTGTTTATTAGGAGTACAATTAGGAAACCTGTCATAAAATAATGTTAGGAACATCACAAACCTTAATTGTACTCCGATTACAACCACAGTGAGCTTCTGAAGTTGGCCAATTTTGACAAAAACGCAATGTATTTCAATGGAACAAATTAGCGATATTTGAGTTTCTGTATAAGAGATTGGAAATCCCGAAAAGGCTGTTGGGCCGACGTTGATCTCTTCTCTTGGTCACATGTCACAAACTTGATGTGTCTGTCAACAGTCATGGGTAGTTACAATTTTCAATGGTCTTATTTATATTGAAATGCATAAATGAAGCTTTGGACCCATGGTTGATGGGTTATTTTGATCCAATTTACTTAACAAAAGAAAAATTCATCAGATTTTCGTGTATTTTATCACAATTTTCAACAAATATAGCTTCGCCCATAGATTACAACGTAAATGTTGAATAGGTTGGTCGAAATAAATAGTATTCTTTTGTGAATGCTGGTTATTGGAACAACCCAGACTACCGTAAAATGAAAAAGTAAAGCAAGGGAACTCAAAATCAAAGTAAGTTTAGACTAGGTTATATTGTGTGTTTTAACTTTCAGGTTGGCTCCAGTCAGCGGTACAGATACACATGGAATGGCCAGGCCCTGGGTTCAAAGGGTTAATGCAGTAAACAAGGTATTCAGCAATAACAGAGTTGATAGAAGCAGCAAAATCAACAGAAATGGCACATACTGTTCAATTTGTCAAATTCTGTCGATTTTCTGCATGCTTGCTAACATATGTATTTTTGTATGGGATTTGGAGATAACAATTTTGCATGGACCCCACATGTTCCATGTTAACCAACATGGACAGACAAACAAACAAACAAACAAAGCCAATACTTACGTCTGTTCCTCTTCATCGTCCGACTCGATATCAATCACCGCGATGATCTTCTGCTTCTTTGGGCTGGCCTGGATCTCCACAACATCATCGTCTTCTATCGCCGTCTTCTTCAGACCCTCACCTCCATCAGACTTCTTCTCAGCACCGTTTTTGTTAGTTGTTGATGCAGCACCAGTGATACCTCCTAAATCAATTGTTGTTCTCCCGGCAGGTATGTTGCTAATAGTACTTCTGCTGACAGCACCTCTAAGATCAATCGTCGAAGCACCACGACCAGGTATGTTGCCAATACTTTGCGCGTTATTGATAACCACACCAAAATCAATAGTTGAAGAGCCTTGTAATCTGTCAAACTGTTGACTCAAGTTAACGACGCTCTTTTGTCCGATCGGTCCACCTTTGTTAGCCTGCTGGCATTTACAAGGGCTCCACTTGCAAGATTTGCACAGCAGGGCACACCTGCATTGATTGGACACGTTGCCACAACTGAAACACAGGAAACACTCGGCTGACCTGTGGCCTGATTTGCCACAGATGGTGCAGGCTGATCCTGTGGCAGATGTGGCGGATTTGGTTGTGGTTATTAAGCCTGGAATGGTCGAACCTGCTGTGGGTCTTGTAGACGAGGTGACAGCAACTGGTGTTGTTGCCAAGCTGGATGTAGTGGTGGAATTTGTTTTTGAGTTTGTAGTAATTGAAGCTGTACTGGATCTCAAGGCAATTGCAATTGAATCTGCTAAGGTGGTACTTGACCCGATTATGCTTGAAGTGGTTGGGATTATTCTGGAGCTTGCGGTTGATGCTGCTGGCTTAGAATTGGTGCTCGAAGTTTTTGATGAGTTAACGGATGTTGGTTTGGCAGTTGTGGTTGAGGTTGACGTGGAGGTTTTGGTTGATGCTGGTTTGGGATTTGTAATGGTTGTAGAGCTTGTGCTTGATGTTGTTGTGGCACTAGTGGTTGATGTGGAATTTGTGATTGATGTTAATTTTAAACTTGTAGTAGCTTTTGAGTTTATAGTTGAAGGTTTTGAGTTTGTGGTTGAACTAGATGTGGTGCTTTTGGTTGAGGTTGGTTTGATACTTGTGTTTGAGGTTGATATGGAGGGTTTGGATGATATTGTTTTGGAACTTGTTGCAGTGGAACTTGTGGTTGATGTTGGTTTGACAGTTTTGGTTGTTGTTGAGCTTGTGGTTGTTGTTGTCTTGGAACTTGTGGTTGAGGTTATCCTGTCTGTGGTTGTTGATGGCTTTGAATTTGTGGTTGATGTTGTTGTTAAGCTTTTGGTTGATGTTGGTTTGGAGCTTGTTGAAGTTGATGTGGACTGTTTGGTTGTGGTTGGTGTGGCATCTGCGATTGAAGTTGTGGCACTAGTGGTTGATGTTGGCTTGAGACTTGTGGTTTCTTTGGAGCCTGTGTTTGATGTTTGCTTTGAGCTTATGGTTGAACTTGTGGCACCAATAGCCGATGTTAGCTTCACACTTGTAGTTGTTTTAGAGATTGTGGTTGATGTTGGTTTTGAACCTGTGACGGAAGTTGTGGCACTTGTGGCTAATGCTGGCTTTGAGCCTGCAGTTGAACTTGTGGTTTGTGTTGAATTCAAACTTGTAGTTGCTTTGGAGGTTGTTGTTGTTGTTGGTTTTGAGCCCGAGGTTGACGCTGATGTGGAAGTTTTGCTTGTGATTGGCTTAGAATTTGTGTTTGAAGTTGAGGCACTTGTGGTTGATACTGTCTTAGTTGCTGTGGATGTTGAAGTAGTCAATTGCTTTGAGCTTGTGGTTGGCATTGCTTTGGAGCTTGTGATTGAAAGTGTTGAGGAGGTTGAAGTTGCTGTAGTGATTGATCTTGCTGAAGATCGTAGTGATCTTTTGTTACTAGAGATATCACCATCCGACTTTTCATTACTGGAAGATTTGGTTTGGTCTAAAGCTGTTTTCTCTGTTGATACAATCTGCACATCCATCTTCTTTTTCAATCCTGAAGCAGCGTCACTTGCATTCTTTGTATCCTCTTTGGTGGACTCATCATTTTGGTCCTTAATTCTGGGTGAACTTCTCCTTGACTGAATCTCACTTGTTGGTTTATTTGCCAATGACTTGGGGGTACTTGAGTTTTGCTCACTTGTAGCTGCTGTATTTTTGCACGACTTAGTGGTGCTTTCACTTTCAATAACTACTTCCTTGTCAACAGGAGTAGAACTTCTTGTTGAACGTGTCGTTCTAACGGGTGCATTCTTAGTTGATTTAGTCACATCTTTCTCAGTAATCCCTTTGTTGTTTAAAGCTGTTCCTTTATTTGATTCTGATACATTAGTTGTCTTAGAAACAATGTCATTCTTTGCCGTTTCTGATGAATTGGGGCTGGTCAAACTTGATGGTGTAATTTTGCTCACCGCTGGCGTATCTTCATCAACGGTCAATATTTCAACAACATCATCAGTCACTGGAGAAGCCTTTGCTTTCTGAGTTGATAAAACTTGATCCGTTTTTGAACCTGATTTGGCTTTATTTACCTTCTCAGCTGAGACAGTTGCATCTTTCTTCTCAGTTGCCTCGTTGATATCATCTTTCTCTGAAGTAATATCAATAACTTCTTGCACTTCATTTGTAGACAGTTTCTGTTTCTTTTTCTCCGGTTCAAACGAAGTATATCCCCATTTATACCCCATCTGTTCCTCATTAGCTCGTTTTGCAACAGGTTGTTTCCCGCTCACTTTCTGATTACTCTGTGTCTGTTTGCTTATATCTTTGCTTGACTGAGGCAAATTCTTGTTTCCATCCTTTTGAGTACTTGCTTGTTGCTTCTTTTTATCCATTTGGTTACTTTGAGGCAAATTCTTATTTCCATCCTTTTGAATACTTGGTTGTTGCTTCTTTTTATCCGCCTGGTTACTTTTCATTTCCTTTACTTTTTCCTCTTTCTTCTGCATTTGTTTACTGTTATTGTTCACTTCTCCATTTTTATCGTTGTTCGGTGCATCACTTGTTCTATCCTTCTCTTCTCCATTTTTATTGTTATTCTGTGCGTCATTTGTTCTATCCTTCTCTTTATTTGGCATTTGACTTTGTTTACCATCAGCAGCATTTTTATTGACCTGTGCAGCAGCTTCAGATGCTTCTGCGGAAACTTTTCCGTCTTTCCCGGATGAAGTCTTAGCCGTGTTAATTTTGGAACGAGTTGTGACTTTGGTTGAAGAAGTCTTCTTTTTCTGTAGAAAATCAAAGTAAAATGATGGATCATTAAAATGACATAAAACCACCATTTATTTTTTTCAAGAACGGCGCAATTCTGCCAATAGATATACCACACTTTGATGAAAGAATGGTGGGGTGATTCCATGTTTTGTTCCTTTTGACAGTCCTTTGATGAAATATCCCTTCTTTTCACATATCCTACATCAATATCGCCTAACATAGCATGTTTGAGCTTGCTCGAGATACACAAGTCAAAAAACTTTGTTTTTGGCTTGAGGCACATAACGGTAATTTGTGCATAAAATGTAAAATACTAATTGTACTTGAAAAACCAGAAGTTGCTTTTTCCATGTTCATAAAAGGAACCTCTCTGAATTAAATTTATGAAAATCGCACTGTTCGGATCAGACGGTATGTTTGGTTTGTTTACATCAGTTACCATTTGTAAACATATCATCTTTGTGTGACTAACAACTTCGGAAATTGATTATAATAAATTAAGCATAAATATATATGGTAAATTAAGTATAAATATCCTTTGTCATGTTTATGGAGTGTTGCAGTTCATATTTGGTAAATATGATCATTTTTTGGAATATTGGGTATGTGCACTTATGTGATTGCAGAGCTTGCTTCTGGCAGTGGTACAAATACCACTGCCAGAAATTTCAGGTAAGTTTCAGCATATTGCTTCTCTTACCTTACAGGACAGGCATTGACTGTCCCTGTCTTCACATCTTTTGCACATAAGTTATATGTTTCAGCGTGCTGTGCATTTCTCATAGATATGGAAACAAATTAGTCCATATTTTCATAACATACTGAATCTTGCTGACTATTCAAATGAACCTATGTTCAAGACTTGTCCATGTGGTAGCAACAAAATTAGTCAAAAATAGTACCAAAATCTTGAAAGATTCATGCATAATATATATAAATACACAATGATTTAGTCTTAGGGAGGGCACTGCCCAAGACCCCCCCCCCTTTTCATTCTCTGTGCCTGCCGCTCCCTAGACTTGGCATATTTCAGTTTGCTGGTTCTGTTCCTCCCAGAACTTGCGACAAGTCTTCCCTGTAAGACTAGGCTAAAACTGATCACCTCTTTGATCAATTCTTGGCCGTATGTCCCGTCCCATTCTTCCACAATACACACATCTTTTTCTACTTTGGTACATTCCCTTACCTTGAGTGGACAGTCCTTGGCCGTATGCCCCTTCCTTCCACAAGTCTTACACAGACGCTGTCTAACTTGGCATGTTTCCGCGTGCTGTTTTTGCTTCTTACAGAAGCGACATGCTTTGCCTGCAGGGATGGTGGTGAGGCAGTTCTTCATTTCATGACCTGGAAGCTTACACATCTGGCAAACAATACTGGAAATGGAAGTAAAGATTAATATGTTTATAGCCTTTGTTAAAGGCTGAGAAATCAAAGCCCATGCCATCATTCTATTAAGCACACACTTATTTGTACACTGTATAGCACAGACCCAAGCATGGATGTTAAATCAGGCTATACTATTTGAAATAATTATGAAATCTCAATTTTCAAGTTACACCAAGCTGCCAACATTTTACTGGTATGCTCTAAACCCCTACCAACATTTCCTTCAATGCAGTTTCCCAGCTTTTGCAAGTTGGTAACTGATTATGTAACACCAAGACAGCATCACCATGGGGGGTTTCCTGCCTCTTACAAAAACTTGGACTGGTCAATTTTGGTCATGGGTGTTTCAAATCATGGTTTACAAGTTCATATAAATCTTTCAATGAACAATTTAACAGAAATTTCTGCATTATTAGGGTAAAAAGCAGGCTTTTATATCATAAATATTGTAATAATAATTTGATAATACTAAACACTTAAAGAAATTTATTCTGAACACTTTTCATTTTGAACAATACACCTTTTTCAAAATGCAGGTTTACAAATTAACAGTGATCAGAAGTTGGTATTGCTGAGATTGGTGGCCTTTATTTTTGAGGCAAGATTTGAAATTATACATTGCTTTCTACGAGTTAGTGAAATCACCCAATTAGGAACTTAACAAGGCCCGGGCCTGGCGGCCCTCTAGTAGTGAGTTCTTATAGTAATGTTGGAAAAAAATGTGATTTTATGTTGGAAGGTGCTAGTACTATTATAGGCCTTGGGTTTTCATATAGTGCTGCAGACTGTGTTGTGGTTTTAAGGTGTTTGGTGGTGATGGGCTGTGTGAAACCTATCATAGAAGGTACATGATAGTAATTATGCTGTTTTTTAAAGATCTGTCTTTGCTAGCTAGTACATATGCAGACTTTTTGAGTATTTTTAAAACATATTAGCCTAGCTAGAATAGCTTGGTGTGCAGCCTGGTGTGTATTATGCACAAAGTTGCCTAACAGTGCCTCCTCTGGAAGTAAAGAGTTATGACTCTTAGATATTCTCAAAAATAAATGGCTCGGGCCTTGGAGCAAGGCTAATATGTTTATTGTGGACTTCATGATCCGTGAATGTGTGTAAAATGTACTTGATATTGGCCATTTGATTATATTGCATGTATATTGCATATTGTGCCAATCTTAAGTAGGGAACCCTGTTCAAAAGTCGGCGTCCAGAATGACTTATTACCAATATCACTAATACCTGAGTTGTAATAAACAATATATCGATATCAAGGTGCAAAATTTGGACTAGTTAAGTCCAAATTATGAATTGCCAGTGGTGTGCAAATCAATGTCGTACCAAAGCCCAATTGTTTGTGTGTGTGTGTGGGTTTTTTTTTTATGAGGCAAACCCATACGAATGGGTCAGAATTTCAAAATTTTCAAAACAAAGTTGTAAAATGCAGTGGCAGATTTTAGAGGGGCTGCGCCCCCTCATATTTTTTAGCTGGTCAAGAAGTTGCCGCTTTTTAATGTCGCTTTTATTCCTTAAAAAAAGATAATTGTGTCATGAATGACCTTATTTTTCAGAGCAACACCTAAATTTGAGTGGGCGCCGAGGCACTATCAAAATAGTGCCCCCTCTTTTGAAATGTGTGCTGTTTTTAGCTAAATATCCTTACAAATGGAACCATATGTGGGGACTTTCTGTGTCAAATAAAGAGCGCCATATCCCTGTATCATACTTTGAGTCCCTCCATCCCCTCCATAAATTTGGTCTTGGTTGCTTTCCAAATCAGTGACTCTGCGGTCAAATTTACTGCAGATATTAGCTGAATCAGAAGTATGGTAGATCACTTGCATACTACTCTTAGAACTGCAGAACTCTACACTTACAATCTTAATCGATAAGGGTAATGTTTAAGCTGAAAATACAGATCCAAAACAATGACAAAGAGTAATTTCTTATATCTCTCTTTATTTCTTACAAGGTTGGCAATTTCCCGGGAAATACTAGTATTTCCCGCTTAGGTGGGAAATACTGGTAAATACCGGGAAATACTGGTAAATACCGGGAAATACTGGTTAATACCGGGAAATACCTGGTCGATACCTGGGAAATACCATTCACTAAATATCTATTTTCAAGATCCAGATCCAATGGGGGTTATCCTAATTAAAGTATGTTTTCTCATTAGAATGTTATGTGAACAAGTTTAAATTGGTTTACTTGAATAATTAAATTATCTATGACAAAAACATGCAATCAGGCATGTTTTATATTCACAACTTGTATATTCACCAATGTCTATAATGATACATGATGCTGCTGGGGGTTGAGATGTTGAGGGGTTTACATATGGATCAACAAAAGACACACATTTATAAACACACACATAAAACTAGCACATGTATGATTTAACTTTGGGGCAGTTCCGTAGTTGCGGACGTACACTTCATAGACTTTGAGGACCTAGAGCTTCCAAATTATGAAGTCTTTGAAACATGTGTATTTGAAATATCTCTGATAGAAGTACAAAACCTGAAAATTTAATTCCAATCCCATTCTTAGTTTGCGAGGCAAGTCACGACAAACCACCGTTGCGGACGTATTCACAGAAATTGCACTTTCTGGACTCTTTGTGTTTCAGTCAAAATTGCTATGAAGTGTGCAGATCTTTGGTTGAAACTAATACAGTTTTGTTTGCAAGAAAGACCAAACTTAAGAATGCTAGCAAAGAAAAAGTCAGAACTTATATGTTTGAGTTATAATTTCACAATATTCGACCGTTGCGGACGTACATTTTTTGCGTTGCGGACGTACTCTTATGAAAATTTCAAAAAAGTGCAATATGCACGTCCGCAACAAGTTGCATCCAATATTTCTTAATAATAAACATGGATTCAGAAAGGGACAAAGTTTCAAATCAAAGGAGTTTATATCAAATTAAAATATTTGCAAAGTTAATTTGTTTCAAACAACAAGAAAAAGTAGAACAGGGTGGCTGAAAATAGCATTTTTTGAATGTACGTCCGCAACATGCCATTTTTGAAATGTTGTCCATATCTTGAAAAACCCGATTCTAAATCAAATTTAAATATCAATTCATTTGACTATATAACCTTTAATTTGAGATATAAATGGCGTTATTTGAACGATGTTTAATTTTTGACGATTTTGAAAAATGGTTGACCTAATTACGGAATAGCCCTTTGGCAATTATAGTGCTGTGTAGGTTCAAAATGGCTGTTGATTATAAATATTTTTCAAGTGAAAATTCCTTAGGTGTGTTAGAGTCGACCAAAAGCATACTATTAAAAGAATTAACACAAATCACTGATCGTAGGCCCTATATTTCTTACAATGAAACTTTTTTGTCACTTCCCCACAACTAGAAAACGCACACTCTGTTCACAAATCTAAAATACTTCCACATGATTTACAAGTCATAAATTATATTTTACAGACATAAATAGTCATCTAAGTACTGTATATCCAACTGAAAACACCACTTACCCCTTCCCACCCTAGGGGAATGATTTTTGTGTCTTATATGACCTTCTCTGTGGTAGTTAATTAATATTATTAATGTTTCAAAGCAAAAAAACCTTTGAAATCACTTCTTTTTCAAGTATTTCCCAGTATTTCCCGGTATTTCCCACTTTAGCCAAAATTTGCTTGGTGGTATTTACCGGTAAATACCGGTATTTACCGCCCGGTATTTACCGCCCGGGGAAATACCGGCCAACCTTGATTTCTTATCAATTCAAACTTTATATCTTCAAGAGATTAATGAGTGCCTTTGCTGAATGTCCATTTTTTTCTCGCTGCACTGAAAATGAATAAATCTCCAGCAAATTTAATTATAAATTAACGATACCAACAAGCAGCATTAATAATTACCATGACCTTTGACCGCTTATTTCTATTGGCTTTTCTGAAGCAAATGGCTGTTTTTTATCCATTTTTACATTTAACTTAGCAGGTTTGACTTCATCTATTCCCGTTCATTAACACTACCATGGCCAGGCTTGGTAGTAGAAGCAGTTGGCTTAATCTTGTCCACCTTTTCATTAAAGAACCAGTCAACTTCTTAGATATTGTCAAATAATCGACATGTAAGCTTACCTTTGGCTTCATTTTATCCAGTTTTGCATCAGATTCAGAATCAGATTTACTTTTCTTTTATCCATTTGCACTACAATCATCAAGCTTGGTAGTAGAAGCAGTTTTCTTAATCTTGTCCACCTTTTCATTATAGAACCAGTTAACATTTTAGATATTGTCAACTGACATGTAAGCTTACCTTTGAAGCTGAAAATACAGATCCAAAACAATGACAAAGAGTAATTTCTTTTATCTCTCTTTATTTCTTAGTTTAAGATGATTTTTAAATTTCATTTCAAACAGTGGTCAAACATCCTTCCCACGTTCAGACAAATACAAGCCAGATCAAGACTTCTCTTTCGTAGCAGGAAGCAGGGTGACAGGAAGAAGCCAAGTTTGTCCTCAACATATAGGTCCCAGACTAGCAATTCCGAGAGTGACTCCACCACACAAGATAAAAAGTTACCTGGTTCCGCCAAGTCTAATGAACAGGTTGTCAAGAATAAGCCAACTGCTTCTACTACCAAGCTTGATGATGGTAGTGCAAAAGGAGATCAGAAAAGTGAAACTGAATCTGCTGAGTCTGATACAAAACTGGATAAAAAGCAGCCGCCTGCTTCAGAAATGTCAACAGAAGTTTCCAAACAAAGGTAAGCTTACATGTCAGTTGACAATATCTAAAATGTTAACTGGTTCTATAATGAAAAGGTGGACAAGATTAAGAAAACTGCTTCTACTACCAAGCTTGATGATTGTAGTGCAAATGGATAAAAGAAAAGTAAATCTGATTCTGAATCTGATGCAAAACTGGATAAAATGAAGCCAAAGGTAAGCTTACATGTCGATTATTTGACAATATCTAAGAAGTTGACTGGTTCTTTAATGAAAAGGTGGACAAGATTAAGCCAACTGCTTCTACTACCAAGCCTGGCCATGGTAGTGTTAATGAACGGGAATAGATGAAGTCAAACCTGCTAAGTTAAATGTAAAAATGGATAAAAAACAGCCATTTGCTTCAGAAAAGCCAATAGAAATAAGCGGTCAAAGGTCATGGTAATTATTAATGCTGCTTGTTGGTATCGTTAATTTATAATTAAATTTGCTGGAGATTTATTCATTTTCAGTGCAGCGAGAAAAAAATGGACATTCAGCAAAGGCACTCATTAATCTCTTGAAGATATAAAGTTTGAATTGATAAGAAATCAAGGTTGGCCGGTATTTCCCCGGGCGGTAAATACCGGGCGGTAAATACCGGTATTTACCGGTAAATACCACCAAGCAAATTTTGGCTAAAGTGGGAAATACCGGGAAATACTGGGAAATACTTGAAAAAGAAGTGATTTCAAAGGTTTTTTTGCTTTGAAACATTAATAATATTAATTAACTACCACAGAGAAGGTCATATAAGACACAAAAATCATTCCCCTAGGGTGGGAAGGGGTAAGTGGTGTTTTCAGTTGGATATACAGTACTTAGATGACTATTTATGTCTGTAAAATATAATTTATGACTTGTAAATCATGTGGAAGTATTTTAGATTTGTGAACAGAGTGTGCGTTTTCTAGTTGTGGGGAAGTGACAAAAAAGTTTCATTGTAAGAAATATAGGGCCTACGATCAGTGATTTGTGTTAATTCTTTTAATAGTATGCTTTTGGTCGACTCTAACACACCTAAGGAATTTTCACTTGAAAAATATTTATAATCAACAGCCATTTTGAACCTACACAGCACTATAATTGCCAAAGGGCTATTCCGTAATTAGGTCAACCATTTTTCAAAATCGTCAAAAATTAAACATCGTTCAAATAACGCCATTTATATCTCAAATTAAAGGTTATAGCATATAGTCAAATGAATTGATATTTAAATTTGATTTAGAATCGGGTTTTTCAAGATATGGACAACATTTCAAAAATGGCATGTTGCGGACGTACATTCAAAAAATGCTATTTTTAGCCACCCTGTTCTACTGAAGTATGGTAGATCACTTGCATACTACTCTTAGAACTGCAGAACTCTACACTTACAATCTTAATCGATAAGGGTAATGTTTAAGCTGAAAATACAGATCCAAAACAATGACAAAGAGTAATTTCTTATATCTCTCTTTATTTCTTACAAGGTTGGCAATTTCCCGGGAAATACTAGTATTTCCCGCTTAGGTGGGAAATACTGGTAAATACCGGGAAATACTGGTAAATACCGGGAAATACTGGTTAATACCGGGAAATACCTGGTCGATACCTGGGAAATACCATTCACTAAATATCTATTTTCAAGATCCAGATCCAATGGGGGTTATCCTAATTAAAGTATGTTTTCTCATTAGAATGTTATGTGAATAGTAGAAGCAGTTTTCTTAATCTTGTCCACCTTTTCATTATAGAACCAGTTAACATTTTAGATATTGTCAACTGACATGTAAGCTTACCTTTGTTTGGAAACTTCTGTTGACATTTCTGAAGCAGGCGGCTGCTTTTTATCCAGTTTTGTATCAGACTCAGCAGATTCAGTTTCACTTTTCTGATCTCCTTTTGCACTACCATCATCAAGCTTGGTAGTAGAAGCAGTTGGCTTATTCTTGACAACCTGTTCATTAGACTTGGCGGAACCAGGTAACTTTTTATCTTGTGTGGTGGAGTCACTCTCGGAATTGCTAGTCTGGGACCTATATGTTGAGGACAAACTTGGCTTCTTCCTGTCACCCTGCTTCCTGCTACGAAAGAGAAGTCTTGATCTGGCTTGTATTTGTCTGAACGTGGGAAGGATGTTTGACCACTGTTTGAAATGAAATTTAAAAATCATCTTAAACAAGAAAGGCGAGGTTAGCAAGTTTAGATATATACATGACAACTTGAGGTATAAAAAACTCTTACTACTTGTTTTAGTACAACGAGTGCAAAATCGATGAAAATCAATGATAACATGAGTGCCAGTTCCAAAACAAGTGCTTTTTACTTTACCAATGCAAACCATAACAGAAACTTATGAAAATCTTAAAATATTGCGGTAGTGCTGTTATCGATTGTTGGAAATAGCGATCAAAATGGTGGTATCGATACCAAACGACATCAAAGTCGAGGCAAAAAAAAATAAAAAATAAGTAAACGATTTTGACTGTCGGCCCGTTGGCCTAAAACCTGCGCCCGCAGCATGGAAAATATGTTTCAACTGAGGTGACAAGATAGTTTCCCCATGTATTTTAACAAAATACAGGCATGAATTGCAAATTTGTCGATGTTCATAACATATCCATTTTTGTTTTTGTACTATGCATAATGCATGTAGTTTTCGCTGTTCAGCTTACACTTTAATTGTTACTTGTAACTCAAGGTATCAAACTGTGTGATTATCGATAATGTTGTCAACATGTCGGATATTTGTCGATACTCAAAAAGCCTATCAATAACAGCACTATATCATGGCAATTTAGTTCAACCCTGAATAATTTCTTCAACTATTTTGTTGTTGTTCTGCCAACATCTTGTTCCTACACTATGCTGAAGAGTGACATACAGAGATAGTCAGGACTCAGAAAGATTTTATTTAATTAATCCATTGAGTCTGTGACTCTGTGACATACAGAGATAGTCAGGACTCAGAAAGATTTGATTTGATTAATCCATTGGGTCTGTGACTCTGTGACATACAGAGATAGTCTTCAGAAAGATTTGATTTGATTAATCCATTGGGTCTGTGACTCTGTGACATACAGAGATAGTCTTCAGAAAGATTTGATTTGATTAATCCATTGGGTCTGTGACTCTGTGACATACAGAGATAGTCTTCAGAAAGATTTGATTTGATTAATCCATTGGGTCTGTGACTCTGTGACATACAGAGATAGTCTTCAGAAAGATTTGATTTGATTAATCCATTGGGTCTGTGACTATGTGACTTTTTCCTTCAATCAGAGCTCTGACACCAACATTTTGCTGGCACTCGATATTAGACTTCGTACGTTATAAAAAACGGCGAACAAAATGGTGACTTGACCATCAAATTTCAAAAGAGCTGGATACCAAATGGGCGGCGGATAGATATTTAGATTTGACCTGCGTGTGACGTTTACCGTGTACGCTTGTGGCCGACTTTCCGCGAACTGTGTTTTTAATGCGATGTATTTCAAGAATGTCTCAATACCCCAATATTGTAAATGTATATGCGTTATACATCTTTTAAGTGCTTTATTGAATAAAATCTGCAATTCTTTATAATATAATGGGCAAAAAATGGCACTGCGTTTACCCGCGCGATCGGCATTCCAAATTAGGAAAAAGGGAAAATGGCGGCGTTCATGGACTGATCTACTTTTGAAATAGGTCAGTCACTTCCAAATATTACTTTTCCCTGCTTCATTTGCGATGTGTCAGGGGATTTACCATTGTCATATGGTAAAACATATTTCACGGATTTTATTATTGAAATTATGAATATAATTTTATTTGTGACAACAAATTTAGTAGCTCCATGGTTACCCCAAGCCCCCTTACCCCAACAAATCTCTCCCCATCATGTCAATCTCTCTCCGACAACCCTCCCCCACCAGGGCAATTCCCATTGTGGCATGGTTTGGGACCAAAAACAACCCATGAGGCATGAGAACACACATCCATAAAAAAAATCCTGAAAATGATGACAAAAGAGCAAAAATAGGCTGAAATTCAAAGAAATTGTGGATTTTTGAACATGAAAATACCTGAAATCAGGTTTTAAAACTGAACCCATCTTATGTACATCTCTATCATGACAGTTCCTACATGGGCCATTGCAAACCCTCCCACTTCTTACACCAACCCCCTCCCCATTCCTCCTCTCTCAGACACCCACCCCCCCCCCCCCCCCCCCACACACACACACACCCCCCCCCACCCGGACAAGTCATACTCACCCTGAATGGACAGTTCATTGCTCTGTGTCCTTTAATCAAGCAATGGTGGCATGCTTTGGTTCTCCAAAAACAACTCATCTTATGAACATCTTTAGCATGGCAGTTCCTACACGGTGCATCATATGGTATTGTATGAAGACAGCCCAAGATGGCATGCCCTGGTTGATTGCACATCTTGCACCTAGATGGAACAAAAAATATCACAAGAGTGATTTCTGAATTAAAGGCATTAGCCATGGTTCACTTGGGTATAAAGAATTGTGAAAATTTACTTGAATCAAAGGAAGACCTTTAAAAGAATCAAAACAAACAAACAAAGTCATATCACTTGCTCTAAAAAGACAATTTTTGGCAAAAATCATATCTTACTGTTCTGTCAGCAGTGTTTCTATTTTTCTAAAGTTTGAGATTCCAAATGTATTTCTGTTGATTTGTCACAAGAATTACATTTCTTATCATCATGCTTTGAACACCGTTGATTTGGAATGCCTCTCTTCCAGGAGGGAGGCCCACTGTGTGAATTTTGCCAAATCAATGTCTAATAGTGTGCGTATCAGTGGTCTCCTTCCTCCCAGAAGAAAGGATTGCCGTAGCAGAAGTCTGAGGAATGATGAACAGTTCTCCTGTTACTTTGCGCGGACAGATAGATTTGCCAACAGTCCTATCCCCTACTTCATTAATTTGCTTAATAAGTAGGTTTTTCTGCTGCTTCTTGGCATCATTCCTTTGCACTTCTGCTCTGCCTTCAATGTTCTTTTCTTTTTTTTCCTTGTACTTGTATAGTATTTCATGTAATTTTGTATGTTCAATTCGGCTTTTAGCCGCGATACATTGCAAATAAAATATATCTGAATCTGAATCTAAGTGAACATTATTCTTTATGAACTACACTTAACAACATGATCTCTTCACTAAAATAATATTGTAAGTAACAAAGAAGATGAACTTTTAAGAATTTAGTAATTTATTTCTAGAAACACTATTACTGAATTTCTCATTCTCTGGAGAATGAGGAATTCAAGCACAAATAATTGTCTGTTCTACTATAAGTGTTGAAATTCAACAAGAATGGTTATGGATATAAGTTAGTAGTTGGAAGTACTTTCTAAAAATGCAATAAAATCAGTGGGTGTTGATTTATTTATGATCATTCTTTGAAAGCAGGAATTATGCCGCAGGATTGGAAAGACGCCAACATTACTCCATTGTTTAAAAAAGGCTCCAGACTTAGTTCAAACAACTACCGACCAGTGTCATTAACTAGCCAAGTGGTGAAATTGTTGGAGAGAATTATTTATGATCAACTAATGGATTACATTCAACTAAATAACATCATATCCTGCCA
>JXSR01S009227.1:5272-19998 GCA_000969725.1 Ophiothrix spiculata
TAAATAAATAAAACATTTTTTAGTTAAAATGTTGTCATTCTTGTAAGTTTATGTCGTCATGTTAAGAAAACTATCTGGTTATCTTGACAAATGGAATGGCACCTTTATGCTTCCATACTTACCCCATTTCAAAATATACGGCAATTGACACCAATGTATTTGTAAGTAATGAACTTATAAATGCATGGTTACCGAATTAACCTTCACCTGCTATTAAAGATATGAAGTTAAATGAAAAAATGAAAAAATTAACCCTTACATTAAAATGTGTTGGTCCAGCTTATCATGGACTGTACAGCTGATGGTGTTTTGCCGTATCTTCCAAATGCTGCCCAAATTGATGAGATTGAAAGTGCTGCCAGAAGATTGTGCTTTGCCCTGCACTGGCTGAGGAAGAGACTTACGGTGGCGTGAAGTCATTTTAAACTTTTTTCTGTCAAAACCTATATGTGGAACTGCACCTTGGAATTGTCACATTTTGTCATTGTAGCTTCACTTTTTTGCTTATGACGCTTCCAGCTGTGTTTTTTGTGACGTAGAATTAGCTTTAGCTTAGTTTTGTTTTGATGTCTCTTCTGGTGCATTTGTTTATATTTCTCGACCAAACAACCCTTTTTAGGGTTGCGCCTATTTTTAAGGCGGGATTTCATCCAACTTAACTAAATTGATCACTGTGACCCCTACGTAAATTTTGAGGTAATGCCATGTAATAAGTTTTGTATCCAACCACAAGACAAACCTAATAAGTTTCGTCGAGATTGTACGAAGCTCGTCACCGCTGAAACCCTTTTTGTAAATGGCCCCTTATTGATCACTGTGACCCCTACGTGGATTTTACGGTAAAGCCATATAATAACTTTTGTAGATAATCACAAGACACACCTTCTGACTAATTTTGGTCAACATTGTACAAAGCTCGTCACCGCTGCGGCTTGTTGCCACAAAAACATGACCCTCGTTACCTTCTTACCAAGTTTGGTTGAAATCACATGAAGCATGCTTGAGTTACGGACAATTTTGTGATGTCAAACGAGAAATAAAGAATCTAGGCTGAAGCCTAAGAGTAATAGATCTGAAGAAGTCACTAGGAAACTCATTGAAAAGTCGTTATTAACCCTAGCCGTACTGAGCAATTCTCCGTTTAAATTTAATCTCCTCGGAAATCTGCACGTTAAAAATGGCGGGTTTCCACCTGGAATCGAACCCGGGACCTCTCACTTCCCAACCTAACTGTCACTATGTCAAGCCACTGAGCACGCGTTGCCATGGCAGCGATTTCGCGACCATGGACTTAAGCGATTTTCCTATTTACGTGGATTGTGATTTTTTGTGATTTTATACGGTTAGGGTTACTCTCTAAAATGGAAAGACTTACTTTTAAGTCTTATAGATTGTTATTAGAAGACTTAAATTGTTAAGTCTCGAAAATAAGATTTATTTTAAATTGGTCTTTTCGACTTAGAAATAAACCAAGTAAATTGAAGTGAGACATTTTTGAACCTTAATTAAGGGGTTTAGAGGCGAAGCTCCGGAAAATTTGGTAATTTTTGACGTATATCAATGCATTCTGAGCAATACTTCCGGGCAAAGTTTTTTTTCTTATTTTTCATTTAGTGAGTCAAGGTTTTTTTTTGCTCACATGGCGAGGCAACTTTTTTTTTTGGAAAAACTTCCAGCCCCCCCCCCTGAGAGTCTAATGGTGCGCCCCTTAAACCTCGAGGTTAACATTCGTGTGCCATAGTCTTGATTGTGTGCTTGACTAAAAATGGAGTCAGCACAATTGTTCTTGACTGATTCTTAATCTTTGAGACCCATAGATTCAAGGACTGAATGATGTAAACTCCACACTATTAGTCTGTGTGAAAAAAGAAAAGGTGCAAAATGGAGTCTGCACAATTGTTCTTGACTGATTCTTAGTCTTTGAGACCCATAGATTCCAGAACTGAATAATGCAAAATCCGCATCATTGAGCATTTTGAGAAATCCAAGATCCAAAAACAAAATGGCTGCCAAAACAAGGGGTGATATTTCAAAATAGGTCAAATTTTGTTCAAAACCACACCAACATGTTCCTCTCATCACAAGGAAGCAGAAAAAGTATACTTTTACCTATGTCTGAAATATGGTTCTAGGTTTATAGCCAAAAATATGAAAGGTCATATTAGAGGTCACGGATTTGGCCCTATGGGAGTCCAACATTTCAAAAGAATCCGATTTTGTTCAAACTGGTCTCAAACTGCAAACAGTTCCTCTTGCAAAAGTGTCTACACAAAGTGATAGTTTGAGTGTGTCAGGTCAATTGTTGCCATGTTAGCAGGCAAAAACAAAGTCCATATGTACCATTGCATTGGTGCCTGAAGCACAAAGTTTTCCTTGACCTGTAATCATAGCAAAAACTGATCTGATGCACTTTAAACTATTACTTTGTGAAAACAGTTTTGCAAGACGAATAGTTTGAGACCATTCTGAACAAAATCGGAGACTTTTGAAGTTTTGGACTCCTATAGGGCCAGTTCCGTGACTTTTGATATGACCTTTTACATTTTTGGCTATAACTTCAGAACCATATTTCAGACATAGGTAAAAATATACTTTTTCTGCTTCCTTGTGATGAGAGGAACATGTTGGTGTGGTTTTGAACAAAATTTGACCAATTTTGAAATATGACTCCTTATTTTGGAAGCCATTTTGTTTTGTCTTGGATTGCTCAATGATGCGGATTTTGCATCATTCAGTTCTGGAATCTATGGTTCTCAAAGACTAAGAATCAGTCAAAAACAATTGTGCAGAATCCATTTTGCAGTCAAACCCAAAATCAAGGTTTTTCCCACAGACTATATTGAGCATAGCCAAGCAATGAGATTTTAAATGCCTTATTAATGTTACTATTTACTGCCACTCTTTAACTTATTTTTGAACAAAAATAGTATTTTGGCCGCCATTTCGGACCTCACTATGAGCTTCAAATTGAATGAAACACATATAAACAACTTTTTTTTGGATAAATCATTTGCTTATGAGCTACTTCCCTCTTTATTGTCATAAATATCGCTCTAACCCATCTTGTACTACAATAGTGTTTTTGCGGCCCTCTTGGGGCCTCATTATTGGGGATATCTGGACTTGAAGTTGTTTATTTAATATAATTTGAGGATAATTTTCTCTTTTTGCCGCCTGGCTGTTTATTTCTATTGATTGATTGTAAAAATAGACATACAACTGGCTGTTTTGATCAATTTTAATGAAAATATGTCGTTTTGGTGGCCATTTTGGATTTTTGGTAAGTAAGTAAAGTAGTAAATGTTTTCTTTTGTATTTAGTCACCCCCAGTATAATTGAAACTTAGAACCTGCAGTGCAATTTTTTGTTTTATGAAGCAATTTACAATTGGAAAATGCGTATTGGTGGCCATTTTGGATTAAGAGCCATATTAATTATATGCAACAGGTACATTTTAGCCACCCTAACTTTTCTTCATCCTAGGTGTCTACTCTATCTATGACAAAAATTTGGTTAAATAATCACAAAATAATGACGGGATAATAATTGCTTCCACACTATAAGTTAACTGTAAGCTGAAAACGGTTACCGGAAGGGCTATTTGTTTCTGTTTACTTTTCTAAATATTTGCAAAAAATGCTTTAAGGATTAAAATGACACCTTAACGAACTTCACACAATTTCCAGAAGTCAAGTTATAGTCCGTCAAATGTCGAGTAAAACGTATAACTGAGATAAACACTTTCAAAGATCGGTAAGCCCTATATTTTCTGTTGTTTGTCTCAAAAATATGTATATTTATTTCACATTTCCTATCATTTTCTTGAAATGAAACTTTGCTGGTATGTTGTAGTAAGCACTAGAATTGTGAATCTGTCAAAAAATCAATTTCGGGAAATTACGACCTTGACATGTATTTTCACCTGTAGTGCAAAATGAAGTTTCTGGCATTTACTGGTCATACGGGCTGGACAGCCAAAAATTAGATGTTACGTCATATTTGTCCTCCTCAAGTTTGGTATAATGTTAGCTCTTAGGGTATCCATCCTGAGGGTTGACTGCGGGTTTCCACATGCGGTCATATATCTTTTGTATTGTAATTGTATTATTTATTGTATCTGTTTGAATTATTTGAAAATATTTCATATACACATCTATATCACTGTAAGCTCTCGTGGTATCCATCGCCCTGAGGGCAGGCTGCCGGTATTTCGCCTGCAGTCTCCTAGGTCTTGTTATTTTTTTGTTTCAAAATTTCAACTTTAAACATATGTAAGCTCTTAGGGTAATCATCCTGAGGGTAGATTGCCGGTTACCACCTGCGGTCGTTTTTAATTATTGTATCTGTATTGTATTATCTATTATTGTAGTACCGTATTTAAGATTACTCTGTTATGCGCTTAGACCTTACTTAAGAATAAACGCACTATAAAAATAATGTGTATGTATAATAAACTCTTTTTCTAGTCTATTCTTCAGTGAGTTTACTTTATCTACTGTTGAATCTGTTTTAATCAAACCAAAGTGCCCTGCTGGCAAGCAGTGGTCATCTAGCACCCTTAAACGTGAAATATTCAAAGGTTCAAGCACTGATCATGCTGAACATAAATAACACCATTTTTCCTTTTTTGAACATTTTTAGATGAAACCAAGCAGAAATGTTACATACCAGATTTGCCATTCCACTATGGTTGATAAGCATTACTGTCATAGTTGTCACGACGTCAGCGGACATGTTGGAATCGACCGCCAAACTAGTTCAAGTTTTGAAATTAGAAGACAACATGATGAGAGCAGCAACTGAATACGTCTCCAGGGAGTATAAGAGATTGAACGAAATCAACTCGTAAGAATAACAGATCAATTGTGATGCCTCACCCCGAAAAGGATGACTTTGCGACAGAACACTTTTCAAGAAACAGATGAAAATAGGCAGCAAAAAATAAAGAAAAGAATTTTAAGAGCATTTTCTCTTGTAAAATTTAATCGCCGTGATCAATTTCAACAATAAGGTGTCATTTTACAGCTTAGAAAATTTTGTAACAGATGGAAGAAGTCCCCCGTTTCGGTGTTAGTCATCACATTATGTAGCGGGGCTCTCCACACGAGGAATGTACTTCGCACATCTAGATGCATTTAGATCACGTAGATTAAACGGATTTCTGCAGTTGATTGCGGATCAAGAAAATTTTAAATGTCGCCATCTTGTTTTATGTTGCTCATGGAGCAGAGTTATTGTACCTTCGGATGCTTTCGGTGTTTGGCCCGATCTCCAATTGACGCACATACAGCGTGTGCATTTCATTTCAAGCCTAGCATATTGAATGGGATCTATTTTAAAGTTTTTTCTTTTTTGAAATATTAGCAAAATTTATGGCAGACAGAATTCAAAATTTCATGGGTAAATTTGTAGAATTGGAAACTATTCAATATGAAAACGCTTTAAAATGTTCTCTGATTTTCATATGTAGGTGGTTCCAAAAGTTGATTCAAAGTTAAGAGAAAATTAATTCGTTACATGTATGGTATTTAGGCAATGATGCAATTTATTACCGCACCGATAGCTGTGACCTCAACCTAGAACCAAATGTTCAGGGATTGCTGCAGTAACTGATTGCAACTAAGAGGTGTCACATATCACTAAATTATAATATGTATCTATATTTTCTATGGTATTTACGCAATGATGCAATTTATTACCGCACCGATATCTGTGACCTCAACCTGGAACCAAATGTTCAGGGATTGCTGCAGTAACTGATTGCAACTAAGAGGTGTCACATATCACTAAATTATAATATGTATCTATATTTTCTATTAAGTCTTATTGATCAAATTTCTGTTGAGAGGCACGAAGCTACAAAGGATGCCACAGAATACCTCAGCAATCCAGTCAACATATTTCAAATGCTACGCAGGATGAGAGGGCAGTGGTTGGGTCTGAAATACCACGTGACTCAAACAAGCGCTCAACTTACCGAAGGTAAAGAATGTTGTCTTACTCATAAGAACAATGCACCGATATTGGTAGGCTAGTTCATGTCGACAATGTTTTGATGAATTGATTGTACGCAACGGGAGAATCTTAGGTCATCAGTCAGAATCATTTGTTGATGGCAATCGATAAAAAGGCCTCTATTGATACAATTTGCAAGAGCAAATACTCGTAGTTCATGAATTTAAGAACATTCCTCTAATGTCGTTATACAGTAGCTCCAAAGTTAACCACTACTATTTGCTACCCGTTTACGTCTTTGTTATAGCCTACTCAGCAGCAATGTCATCAATGGAGGAGTCTGATTTCTACCCTTCAGTTGAAGACTATGATAGTTCAGCCAGGTCCATATTACACCTCCAGGATACATACAGACTAAACACGTCACTGGTTGCTGATGGTATTATCGCCCCAAACCAGGCGAAGGCAGCACCGCTTTTAGGTAAGAATTGTCACTAAGGGGTTCTCCTCTTTGACCCCTTGCCGAATATACTTACAGTTACAAAACGGTGAACATTGTTGGCCCAATAGATTCAACACTTGCCCTAACTTTCAGTTACTGACGGAAATTTCATCCCAAAATTCCAAAATGTTATATTATAATATGATATAGACCTAATCTAACATGACAAAATAAAAATATTGTAAGAATCACAAGATTTTGAAATAAGCTGAATTTGCCTAATTACGCGCGAGTTACAGAAAACATCACACCGTTTTGTTTTGAATAATGTCACTTGCTCCTTCCCTTGTCCATTGATGCTACCTTCTGTATTTAACTGACTTTGCCGATTTTTTCTCGCGCATTTAAAAAAATTCATCATTTATCCGGACTATTTTTCCGAGGAACATGTCGCTTGCCCCCGCTGACCGAAGAAGGCAGGTACGCCACTGGGGAGACATGAACTGCGCGCCCGGGCCTCGAACCCACAATCTCTGTCTTACGAAACTCTTGCTCTTAACACTTGGTCAAATCGTTTTTTAGCTGCAAATTGCTCATAATTTCTTTGGGTTTAGGTATACATAGTAAACATTGTATAATTTGCCTAAACTTGTCAATTACCGCATATAATCTTAGCCCAGTTCAGTGAATTTAAATGATAGATACCTGAATTACGTTGGTGGAATCAAACAACAACCAAACAAGGTAGTTGGACTCTAAAGATTGAATGGTTGCAAACAAGATCGAGGTCAAAGTTCATCAAGGGGTCAGTGGGCAATGAATTTTTTTGGTCAAAATTGTAACATATTGTCAGAAAATTCATATTTTCCTACTTATCGGATTTTCATGAGACTTGAACACGATGGTCCTAGGTATAGCCACACATGCGCACCATATGTGAGCTAGGTCAAATGTCATGTAGGGTCAAATCATCCTACACTCAATAAACCTAGAAGTATGCAACAAGCAGCCGATTGACGCACTTAATCCAATATGACCATACGGGGAAGTAAATTAGTCCGCATATTTCAAATTATTACTACGTAAAAAATCTTGCTGTAATTCAAATTAACTTGTTATAAATGTTTGTCCATGTGGTAGCAACAAAATTATCCCAAAATAATACCAAATCACGAAGAATTCATGTTAAAGAAATTAGTGCGCAGTGATGCTATGGATCTCGTAACAGAGTCTGATTGCTTGTTGAATACTTCAAGGTATATAAAGTACAGTGAGTTTCTTTCAGACGACACTAGTGGGTCCGCGATGTATTTATGTATAATTATGAGGTATGTCTTAATTGGACAGTCTTTAAGATATCAATATCAAATTCAAGAAAACGAAGTCATTGCCAGTTGCAGTACCGTATGACATAATAGACATGTGAACTCAGTGTAAAACACTTATTAGCAGCTATTGACTAAGAGACTGCATTTGTGAAATACCGTAACTGTGCTTTACTCGTTCATTTAGTTATTATGAACAAGAATAACTGTGGGTAATAAGTTTTGCAACACGTACACGTCTTGCATCCAGGTGGAGACCTAAATCATGTAAATATGAAGCCTTAAATATTTAGCTTCTGTTCTCTTTTATATTTTATTTATGATAAAGTGGAAGATATGTATGAAATTGGTCAAAGAGCGTGGAATACCCCACACGAGCACTATGTACGTGAATGGATGGCAGAGGCAGTTCATCGATATAAAAACGAGACATTCTATGATCACTATATCCCGTCAACGACTATTATGAACCAATATGCAGCAGCGTTGCAAACGGTAAACACTTATTTAAAGGATTCATCTCTGCTTTTTACTGGACCAAACAAATTATATAACTCAGCAACTGATAATCCAAGCCTACTACCCCGTGCCAGTGGAGCGTGTACATGTTGTACAGTGGTATGATCATGGACTTACCAGGTCAACCCAGTTATGAGTCTTTGAAGAAGATAGAAATATGATTATCCTATTTATTCTCACTCATGTGACAGAAAATGTAAATTGGATCCTTTGTTATTGGAAGAATGGTTGAATACATAATATAATGGAGTGATTAGATTAGACTATATAGCTTTAAGTATTGGTTAAATCACCAATTTATTGGTTTGTAACAAACAAAATTACTAATCAGAAGACCATTTTTATTTTCTTCCAGGAAGGATCAATAGAAAAGGCAATTGATGTTGTTAACAAAATTTTAGAAATTGGTAAAGTATAGTTTGGCCTCTTACCATTTGTGATATAGGGCCAACAAAACATTTTGTTAATTTGGTCGTGTGCTAAGCACCCTTTGTTGTCGAGAGCATATCTACGACTGAGTGCAAGAAGGTCTAAAAAATAAAGTTAAGAAAAAACATTACGCTCTTTTAGGGATGAATCCCTTATATGAAGGTGACCTGCATTATCTAGACGATGTTTTCTTGAATAATGACAATGGCAATATCTGTCAGCCAAATAACCAGTTGCAGCCTTCACTAAAATAAAATCGCCTTGTGATACGTTAGCAGCACAAATCTTCTCTTTACTCATGTTAACCATCGTCAGTCAATCTTTAGTTCTAGGTGTCAAGTGTACAATAAGAACTGATTTAAGCTAAAAAGAGATCGATTTGTTATTCAGTCCCCTGGAACAGCAGGCATATAAAAGTGCTTTTTAGATTATTTAGAAAGTCATATTCAGACGACCTGTCATAAACTTAGCTAAACCTGTTAACATTGACTCGACTATTGTATAACCGAATTGATAAAGCTTTTATTGACGCTCTGTACTGCATAGAATTAACAATTAATTAAAATACTTTCTTCTTTCCTCTAGAACCTACCAATAAAGCAGGATTGAAAAGAAAAGAGATGTATGAATCACTTTTAAAAATAAGAAATCTAGATACAACACCCCACGCTGCAGAACATAGAAAAGCTCTCTGTCGTAATGACAAGGAATACATTAAGGTAAAGGTCCCTCCAATTTATGTAGATCGTTAGTTTCTATTCACATATCAAAATGATCGATGACCAACCGGGCAACGCAAGAAGTCACTTGAGTCATACTGTTGTTTCGGTTTCCTTTCGATTCCTATCAGACATCTGTCGGCGGCTGGTTGTTATGTGTCTTAAGCATTACTTATAGCAATGGTGGTAAACACAGTGATAACTTTGATTTTGATCCGTTCCTTGATAACCTATTTTTGCATTGCTCTTATTTGATTATACAGAAAAATTGGAAGTTTCCACGTCATACTCTTAAATGTCGGTTGACTCATTACAATAACCCTCGGTTATTTATACGACCAGCTAAAGAAGAAGTGCTTCATGAAAACCCAAGAATTGTGCAGTATCATAATATATTATCTGCTAAAGAAATGAGAGCTCTGAGAAATTTGGCCGAACCACATGTAAGTACAAATTGAATTTTCAATAAATAAGCACGTAAATACACAGATCAAGTAAATAAAAAAGTTATATATTATCCACAAACTGTTAAAGATTAGTCATCAAGTTTTGCCCGTAAAATATGTTTTAAATACTTATGTGAAACTAAATATTCGATTCAATAATAACACATTGATTGCGTCGCATCTTGTATCATTATAGTACCACCTTGATCACGCGGCAAGAGTCTGTGGCCTGAGATATCAACTACTAGTATGGCACGTGTTGCATGCGATCATGAAAAATGTTTCACATTACGACAAAATATCTTTGATATAGCTACGTATTTTAATAGTTAAATGTCGGAGGTAAACATGATAAAGCATAAAAGTTTAAGCAAAAAATAAACACACAACAAAATGAACAAGAAATGTATTATTTCGATTTTTGTCAATAATTATTGGCTGATTTGTAATGATTCAAGACTTTATCTAAAGTTTGGAGATAGACAAACTGAACATAGGTACAATGATATAAAGCTATAACGCTACACACTAGCATACAAGATCAGAATTGATGCTACCGTATATCTAATATATAAACAGATAAAGGAATCAATCAATCAATCAATCAATGATACAAGTACTTGCATATTATGCATATCCCATGAAGGAGTCTATTCGTGCAGGGGACCCACGGCTTTAGTCAAAAGATAAAATTCCTTTCTCTATTCAAGTTTTATCAGTACAGAAACTTTAAAACTCAATTTTCTCAGAACTATAGTTTTCTGAATCAGCTCGATGCATTTTACTAATTTAGATGTAACTTTGCATTCGAACAACTAATAACCAAACGCAAGATGTCATTTTAAAGCTTAAAATATAATCTTTCCGATGAGACCAAAAATCAATTTTCATTTTGGGACCTTTTGATATGATGGGTCACACATTCAATTTTTTCTCGATCACACGCAAAACACGCACGCATGTGATGAAGCTAATTGTCTGGAGTGTTTATCGCCGCCTGTCACGTGATCAATCAGTGGCTTGGTGAGTTCTGGTCATAGATTTTAAAACACTATCTTTTTGTAAGGTTCTGGTCTTACTTGATGCATCAATTTATTTCAAGTAGTCTATTTGATTTAACTCAAATCCAACAGAAGTTGCATATATTTAGACTGTGCCTACATGGGCCTCGGTTCCGGATCTGACGCCTGCGTAGCTTTAGATAGCTTTTATGGAAGTGGTCTATTGAGATCTGGATTCAGGTCTGGATCTCGGAGATGAACATTAATCTAGATCTATGCTCAGCACGGTGTAGATAACGTTAGAATTTGATACAATTTCATCTGATTGGATTGCACTATTACGTAGGTTACTACAGGTGCATGTCATTTCTCATTAAAACTTAATATATATTTTTTTTCAAAATATGGTTTAGTTAAAACAATCACAAGTCGGCGGTTCGGCAAGAGGAAAGGTAGAAGAAGATCAACGGAAAAGCCGAGTGATGTGGATAAACATTCACATAGGGGCTGATGTTGAACTGATACGACCTCGAGTTGAAGACTACACAGGGCTGTCATTGCAAGAAAATCACACCGAGCACTTACAGGTATTGCAAATAGTAAACTTAACCAAAATATCACTCTCTCCCTGAGGATGATAATTTTTTTTAAAGCTACATGACAATTTCACTACAGACATTCAGTAAAAATCTGGCAATAATTATGCATTTAGACATCTCATTTAAAACAAAAGTTCTGTATATTTAGACAAATATTGTTGAATTATTAGCTAGTATAATTGTTCTGCCGCAACGTTACATTCGTCGGATCTACATCGATGTACATCCCAGGAATCTACAAAAACTGATTTGTTACTTTACACAGAAAGTACGAAATTTGATTAGGATTAAAATAGTCAACACAGCAGCTTAAGGGACCTGAAATATACAGAAAGATTCATAAGAGATACAGAAAAACTCATTGTATGGCGAGTAATTCCCAAATAGTAATTCTTTAAATAACAAGTAGCAAAAATTTGCAGAATTTGAAGTATACTCTTTCTGTCACATATTCACATTTTTAAATATTTTTTGATATGATTTTCTTGTTTCATTATTTACAAATATCAACGCATCTGAGTCTGCTGTAAGCCCCCATGTTCTGGTGTGAAACTTGAGAGTAACATAACCCGCGTCACAACTCACCACAAATGACTCAAGATAATTTTTAGCTGGTGCCTCTGACCTTTGACACGGATGTAGGTCTCCCAGTCTCCCCGCTGATAAATAATATACGGCAAAGTTTTTGTTAATTTTTCATTACAGATCGCCCATTATGGTCTCGGAGGATTCTACAAACACCATTATGATGATACGAGTGTAAGAAATCCAGATACTTTGTAGAAATTTAGATACTAATAATGGGCCATTGCAATAAACATGTACACACCCATATACATAGGGAAATAATGCATCCGCCACTTCTCGTCAAAGAGACAATGTAGGAGAGGTGCCACGTGTAGAGGTACTCTGATTTTAGGCTCAAGAAGTATCATTCGTAGAAAGCTATAGACGTAAGGGGAATGGAGAGAGATATTTTATTCATATAGTTACCTGTTCTAATGTGCCACGTCATTTATTATCAAATATCAAACATGTCCGTCGGGTTAGCACTTAGCAGACCACTTCTGCACTGTAAAAAGAAAAATCAGCAAAATAACATATATTACAATGGAAAATCTTGAACATTTTCAGTAATATTAAGGTTTTTCCATTTATATGGAAAAATGGAGATTTTTCATTTATTAAATTTCAATGAGTATCTATTTCCGCTATTTACAAATATTTCTCGTAAATGTGCTAAGTAAAAGGAATGTCCCAGCACTATTCGCATTTAGTATAAACATTTAAGTATCAAACGATTTGCTTGTGCGTCTCAGTATCTTTCCTACTTATTCAGGATAGTGATGGCGATGGTTACGAAGGATTTGGAAATCGACTTGCGACAATGCTTTTCTATGTAAGTCTAGTTAAATTTGATATTGCAGTAGTTCTCTCCACGCCGAACATCCGTGACACGTTACATCAATAGGTTCAAGTTGTCTATCTTCAGCAAAATTCAGAATTTAACATCATTTAAAAGTGAACTTTGTACGATTTAAAATGATACCTTGCATGTGAAAATTGAAGTTATGATGATTATTGACAATAATGTTCTCATCATTTTCATTAGGCATCCTCTCGAAATTGTCCCTTTAATATTAAGCTCCCTTTAATCTTGTTTAAGATTGTTAAGATAATGGGAATCATGGGTTAAAAATTCTACAGGGATGTCGGAATTGTCTTAAAGAAGGGATTCCATAATTTTCGAGTCCATTCCTAAAGGGACTTTTTTTTAAGAGAACTTAACAGGTCCCTTTAATTTCAAAGGGACAATTAGGAGAGAATCCCTTATAACCCGTATGTTTCATTTGCCCGTATCTCCAAATTTGCACGACTGACAACTTGTACCTTTTGATGTCACGTGGGACAACTTTCATTAGAGGGAAACCGTCCCATCCTTTTAAGGTAACCGTACATCAAATGTTATAGTCTAAGGCTTTTGTCACCAGTTTAATAGAGAGACAGAGAGCCTACCAAATAATAAATTAGTGATTGGCATTATTGCTCTGTGGAAAGTAACATAAACAGGCGAATAACTGGATAAGATGCAAAGGAGGAGAGTTTGTTCAAGGTATTGAGTCATTAACTGGGATACCTTTGTGTTACATGTCGTTTAGCATGCTGAGTGTGAAAATTAGAGATAACACTCTGTTTTGTACCCTATCATTTTAAAGGGTCTGACGAAGGTAGAAATAGATTTCAATTATATTTACAGGATGTACAAAACATATACAGGGTGGAACAAAAATATTTTACAAATAATAAGCTCATCTTCTAAAATATTGGTTTATTTGATCCTGTGAAGAGGTTTTGAAGTTTGATTGTCAGCTGTTTTGTGCACCTTAATATTGACATTACCGATGACACTGTCCATCTGAAAGAGCAATATACTTGATTGCTCCAAGTCTTTCAGCAACCATTGAAACCCGGTGACATAGTGTCAAAGGCTTTCGTCGCTTGTTCCTTTATGAAGTTGCTTCTTTTTCTTGAGTAGGTCACCCGTTTTCAAATCAACACAATATCACATCGAAATTTGATAATACGCACAGAATTTGACAATAATATTTTGTTGGATATTACAGTATTCATTAACCACGACAAAATATGATTGCATTGTCCCTGTATTGACCATGACTCTAAAATATAACATTCGTGGGTGTTAACTGTTCAGAATTTGCCATAGCAGCCAGAGGCATTAAAACATCCTTGATTATATCCAAGGCCTTATGTCCAAAAACACTGGGACCGGGTCACATCCTGAGTCCAACATCAAAGGCTTGTTAAGCGCTTAATAAGTTACGTGACTATTTTAACATTCTGAGAGCATTTTGCTAGCTGTTCTATTTTGTGAATAGGTATGTAACGTTTTGAAAACACTTAACTTAGCAGATAAAAGAACAGAAAGGAATATAATAAGAATGCATCAAGCATGTAGTCCTACACATGAAGCATCGGGATGCTAAAAAACGAAAACATCAGCGGCAGTTTCAATGGGTTAAACCATAATGCAAAATGTACCCAACATAAGAAATGTTTGTTACTGGCTGAGAGATTAGCTATTTTGTACAGGTTTTATCATACCGCTATTTTCAACACGATGTTCTTTTTACCAACTATTCGTTATTACTCTATTATTATTTCTGTTTACAGTTAAGTGAAGTGAAAGAAGGTGGTGCAACAGTGTTCGTAAGAGCCGGCGTCAGAGTCGCACCAGAGCCAGTAAGATAGACTACATACATACATATATAT
>JXSR01S009230.1:31398-49665 GCA_000969725.1 Ophiothrix spiculata
CGCCTAAAGCATTTGTAAAGCTTATTTCTTTCTGGAGGCAATTGACAAATTCTGCCCCAGATCTCTTGTCCGCCAAAATCTCCAGGAGCTTTGTTTGATCTTTTATCTAGATGCATCTATAAGGTAGCCTACACAATTAGGATTTATAAAACACAGGATAGCCACACCACCATCTCAGAATGATATAGGCCTATTGTAAATTAATTCTCTCTCAATTTTTTGGATTTACTACACTTTTAAGCTTTATTTCGAGCATTTCCATAGTAAGTGAAATCTGGGCTAGTCCTTTAAAAATAGAGAGCAACAATTAAAAAGAGTAAAAACCAATGGCAATTCATTTTTGGCAATTTTGGCAACAAATACCCTTTTTGCTTGATTGTTTGGCAAAATTGTCAATTTCCAATTTTCAACAAAAAATGGCCCCCTCCCCTTCTTTTTTTCTCGGTATATTGAATCAGGATGTCAACCTTTTACCCAGCACGGCCACATATCCAAACCAGTGTTTCTATACCAATTTTACTACGTACACATGAACACATGTGCACGAAACGTAAACATACGGCGTGTTCTCAAGATTTGTCCATGTTTACTACCTTTGATGAGGGTTAAAGTTATTGTAAAATCAACGTGAATATACATCTGATTTTGTGACAATGTATCAAATAGTGGCGTCGAGCTCTTCCTGACGAATACTGATCTTGTTTTTTTCGTGAATGTCTTCACAACAACGATAGCAGAACAACTTCAACAAGCAGTGCAGAATACAACAAGCTGGTTGAAGTGACCATTCATAAATGTATTGCCACTCATGCACTCAATGCACTACATGTAAATAGAGATCTATTCAAATCTAAAACGGAAATAGGCTTGATTGATCAACTTGGCCGACAAACACGCTTCAAGATCATCTTGCCAATATTGGAAAGGTTAGCGGTAAATTTCAAATCATCACAGACTGTAATAATTTGTATGTGTTCAACAGCTGGTTTATGCATTAAGCTTAAAATTTGCACAGAGCTGAGCCTGAAGCATTGTTACCAATTTTGAGTTAGGAATTATCATCAATCAGGATTTAATACTATTTATTTTTAAGTGGTCAAGAACTATTTTCTTTGCAAAATGGGTGATGATAGGACAGCAGAACCTACTGCTCCAGAAGCAGCCTCGGCGTTGAACAAACCCGTGGAATCCAAAACGAATCCAAATGCGTCTGGAGATGCACCGACAGAAGCAGACGCTGATCTTGTAAGACTGGAACCTTCCATGAACTTATTCAATGGTGTTACCATCATCTGCGGTATCATCATAGGTTCAGGTATTTTTATTTCGCCGACATTTGTCTTAAACTTAACAGGATCAGTAGGTTTATCGCTGGTGATCTGGGCAGCATGCGGGGTGTTCTCCATGATCGGAGCACTCTGTTATGGAGAATTAGGAACAATGATCACCATGTCTGGTGGTGATTATGCATATATTTTGAAAGCTTATGGAGGACTACCGGCATTTCTTCTTCTGTGGGTCACGCTGCTTATTATTAGACCGACAGCGCAAGCTGTTGTCGCATTGACTTTCGGGAACTACATTCTACAGCCGTTCTTTGATGGGGATTGCGATGTACCAAAGAATGCCCCCATTCTTCTTGCCGCTATGTGCATCAGTAAGTGAATCTCAATTTTTTTTCTGTATGTGACTTTGCAGGCCTAGAAATTCGGCGAGAATCTGAGAATCCATTCTCGCAGATATTCTCCCCAAGAGAATTTTACAAGAATCCAAATAGATTCTCGTAATA
Source organism: Ophiothrix spiculata (assembly GCA_000969725.1). NCBI lineage: Eukaryota > Metazoa > Echinodermata > Ophiuroidea > Amphilepidida > Ophiotrichidae > Ophiothrix > Ophiothrix spiculata. The sequence goes on from JXSR01S009230.1 coordinate 33,188, forward strand.
AGGGAAACACATTGTGCATGAATGTAAAGAGTCCAAAGATTCTTGCAAAGATTAATTCCCAGTACATGTATGTAGAATGTAGATTTGCGAGAATCCAATAAGATTCTCGCAGCAATGAACAAATTTCTAACCCTGTTTTGCATCTCGCTATTCTCAGGTAGTTTTGACAGGGTTTGAGTCTGTTGCAGTCTGCTGATTAATAGCACTTGATGATTTGCTTAAAATCTCATTTTGTGACTGAATAGTGCATGTGCCACATTAGCCCCTGTACATGTAGGGCATATCTCCAAAGATAGGGGAAGGGTGACAAGTTGTCCAAGTTTGGGGGTAGGGGTAATACTAATAGCTAGTCCAGAATTTAAAAAAAAAATCTGCATACTATGGTAAGAATCCCAATTGGCTAGTCAGGTGAGGGCGCTTTTTTCTGAAAAAGTTGGCATCCATTTGCAAGTGTGTACACAAGCTAATTTAACATTAATAAAAGCCCAAATGTGACATGGCCAATTCAAGTCACAATTTTTGAGTTTTGCAAATCCTAAAGTTACTACTTACAAATGAGTATTGTAGTTTAGAAAGTAATTTACTTCTGTACTCTATTTGTTTGCTGTATTGTCAAAGTTAAAAAAGTGAAATTTGAGGGCAAATATGAGTCACTTTTTGTAAAGTTTATGCTTCCGAATTCAACAGCAAAAACTTGGAAATAAAACATTTCAAAACAACACTTCCTTCAGAGATCTTAGCCTATAATGTTGGATTGTAGCCATTAAATATCAGCTTAATACAATGGTGACATTGCCTTTTGAAAAAAAAATTACAACTCTCGACGAAAAAGCTCCAACCAAATTTTGTGTTTTTCTTCAATCGAGCTTGGGTGGCTTAATTGGGTGACAAAACTGGCAACATTTAATGCTACAATTGGCCCAGAAATTGATTTTAATTTGTCTGTAAAACTTTCAAGTGCCATTTTACATTTAATTTTGCATATTAGTTTAATTTAGAGTGAAAAATTTCAAAACAGTAATAGTTCAAAATTTTCTGAAAATTTAAATCACCCAATTGGGCTCCAAGTCCCAGTACAGTATTGCCATGCTAGAGGGTAACTTTTTTCTGTCATTTCAAACAACACATTTTTCGCTGTAACTTTCTTAATTTTGAATGTTAGATTATGGTTGACCCCTCATTTTAAAGGAAATTTGATGATCTTTCCAATGAAAGACATTCCAAATGTATTTAAAAGGTTTTAAAATTTGATGGACATGCCTAACTATGGAACTGAAACCTAGATGGTAGTTTACAAGAAGCTAGAACTTTTGATAAAGTTCTTAATAGTGAAAATCTCATTAGTCATTAGTTACAATGTAAGGCAGCATTAAAAAAACAAAGTTGTTTCTCGTCCCCCTCCCTCCTCACTTTTCGGTGCCGCACCATTTTTTTTGGGCAAAAATGCTAAACCTGTTAAAAATTGAGCAAAATCATTCAAATATCAAGACCCCGCTTTCCTTTAATTTTTGATGTTTTTAACATTGAAACTGTCATCAAACTAACATATCCATATCACATAGAGTTAAAAGGCAGCAAAGTTCTGAATGTGCAGTCAACATCTACCAAGGATGAACCTGGATCGCCCAGGCTCTTCCCCCCCCCCCAAAAAAAAAAACACACACCAAAAAACGCCTCCCTCCATCCTCACATTTTGAGAAACCTTCGGACAAGAATTTTTTTGCAGCCTAACACTGTAACAGTGATTATCATTAAAAGAAAGACAGAAAGTTTTACTGCCAGACAACATGGGAAAATCTTGCAGGGAGATTGTGTTATTTTGAGGGAAAAATTATGGGGAAACCATCCCAAATTGTAATCTACCCTGCTACAAGAAGAGCACTTGCCCAATTATACAAGCGCTCAAGAGAACGTGCAATTTGTGTGCAATGTGTGTGGTAACTTCATTTCATTAAAATATGTATTGTAAGCCATTTCGTGCTACATTTATTTTTGTGCTTTTCACGCTCAGCCCACCCTGCACGAAAATAACTGTAAAAATGGTATGTATTAAATATCACAAGCGCGAAAATTAAAACACGCGAAATTATTCAAATTAGACGTGCGAAAATTAAAGAGCATGAAAATATTGGCCTAGTTACAATAATTTATATGATTCAAATTTAATATAGCCATAGTGAAAATTTACAGAGCATGAAAATATTGGCCTTGACAGTAATTAATTATTTAAACAGGCTTACAAATCCTGTACATGAGCAAATTGCATTGTTTCAATAGCATTAGCAGAATGACCCTGACCTCATCTGAGGTGAATTAAAATGCCATGGGCCATGCTGCGTTGACCAAAAGAAGATATCATACATGTGTATCCCATAATGCATTGCTTGCTATGGGAAATTTTGTACAGGGAGTCATGTGAGTAGTTAGTGATGAAACATGCCCAAAATGCAAGATTACAACAATTAACTTTAATTTATGGGAATTTCATCACTAACTACTCCCATGACTTCCTGTACAAAATTTCCCATAGGAAGCAATGTATGATGGGATACACACGATATCTTCTCTTGTGTTGACCAGCATGCTATGCTATACCATCAAAGAATCTTTGTACCCAAGTTCCATTACATTTTGCAATGGCTCATCAACTAGCCTAGATTTTTTATAGAATACAGGAACATTTTAATATTTTAACAGGGTTTTTTCCAGGGGAGGGGGCACTCAAATTTGAAAATGATAGGATTGTCAGTCGCAAAGTGCTGGAATCGGGGTTTAACTGATCTACTGTGTTGTACCTAATTTACTGTGTTGTACAATGTAAGCCTACAAAGTACTGTGCACTTTGGCGCTGGTAGTAAGTATATCACTTTTCTCAAAAATGCAAGCATGTAGGCCTAAAAGAATGGTTTGGGGATCTATCAGTTATTGGATCCTTAGCTGTATCAATTTTGATAGAGGTGACGCGACCTTGAGAATTTAAAGTGGATCATGAATTACCCCTTTAAGTGGTGACATGGTGCCCAAATCGAGTCAAATTGCCTTGGTTCATTCAATGGTTTATATTGGGCGTAAGAAATACAATTTTACAGTCACATTTTTAATTGGAACAAATTCAGACTTGACACTTTAGGACTGGCTATGCAGGTTTTAAACCTGAATTTTTTACAAACAAATGTACATTTGTTTTTCTACTTGGCGTATGGCACATAAGCTCATTCATAAAATCTGGTGTGAGTGTACAGTCATTGCAGATAGTTTATTAAACAAATACAACAGATACTGTTCCACCAAGAGAAGATATTGTGAGTATCCCATCATGCTTTGCTTCCAATGGGAAATTTTGTACAGGAAGTCATGTGAGTAGTTAGTGATGAAACATGCCCAAAATGCACAATGTAACAATTATTAAATTTGATCATTTCATCACTAACTACTCACATAATTCCCTATACAAACAATCCCATAGCATACAATGCATGATGGGATACGTACAATATCTTCTCTTCTGAACACCTGTGTGGGAGGAAATGTTTAATTGATACAGTATGTAGAAATAGTAGGTAGGCCTAATAGTTTAACCACCTGCAAAAGCTATGGATGATTACATGATGCAATTGGGCATGATCAACTGCATTGTACATTGTCACTGAGTGATAGAATGAGGAAAGGGACATTTCCCATATTTAGCAAATTGGCATATTATACAATTTATATTGAATGGCTGAGAGTGCAATAGTACAAAAAAGGTCAAATTTGGACTTTTCTATTTCTCGAGGCATAGCTATTAGTGAAATGGATCAGTCCAAATTTGACCGAATGATATATTTTGTACTATTGCACGTGCATAGGAATTCAATATTTATCATGATATCACACAGGTTTGTTTCATGTCGTGCAATGGAAAATAATTTTTGCACGGCTCAAATCACTGCAATCATGATATAATACAAAATATATCATGAGGTCAAATTTGGACTTTTCTATTTCTCGAGGCGTAGCCAAGTGAAATGGATCAGTCCAAATTTGACCAAATGATATATTTTGTACTATTGCACAGAGCATAGGTATTTGTTATATCATGATATCAAACAGGTTTGTTTCATGCCGTGCAATAGAGCAAACTATTCAAATAGGCCTATTGCATGGCTCAAATTACTGTAATCATGATATAAAGTCCTATAGGCCTATATCCCCTATCTGATTTTTGCATAGTAGGGCTGCATGCTTATTGAAAAAATAATATCAATATTTAACTAATTTTTAATGAACAAATTTTGCCACCTCAAAAAATGAGATTTTTAAAATGTATCTGCCCCTTTTGCTCGGCTCATTTGCCCCCCCCCCCAATAAAAAAATCATTGAGTGTCACTAAACTACTACAGTCCCACTGAGCATTCTACAAAGTTGGTAACTGGGAACAAGAATAGATGTCATCAAAAGTCAAGATGATATTAATCTAGTGATTCATGATGATTTTTCAAAACCACTTTGAGAACAATTGAATGGGCTTTTATTGCCATTTGCTACAATATAATCAGTGTTTCCGCTAAGGTTTTTGAGCTTGCGCCAATTCGAGCAAGTTCGAAAAGTTTAAGAGGTGCTTGCGCCAAAATTATGAGCTGTGGCTGAAAATTGGCTCGATAAAGCCAGAAAAATGTCTTTCTCACACATTGTCAGAAACTTGTTGCGCCAATTTTCACCACTCTTGCGCCGATGGCACGCCATACGGCCTTAAACGGAAACACTGAATATAATGTAGGCTTCTATCATTTACAAAAATTATTTGAAGGAAGTCCGCTGTCTGCCCGTGACCTTAAATGTAAATTTTGCAGTTCATCGTCGTAATCAAAGAATCAATATCTACATTGCAAACACACACGACTAATAGGATAAGATATCAAATTCAGTTAGTGTAATCCAAAAGCAAATATGTTTTCAGATAATGAAATATATATCAGTATGATTGTCATCTTGGCGGGAAATAATTAGGCCTAGACATGATGTACAAAAAGTCGAACAGGGTAACAAAATGGTGACATAATCCAATATTTTGTATAGTTAGGCACCATTCTTTTATTTAGCAATTTTGGGGATGTGGCCAAGGCTATTAAAGGTCAGAAGGTCATTTCAAGGTCAAGTACCTAAGGTTGATCAAGGTTGATATACATGTAGGCCCCTATACTTGATCAAAGTTGCACATGAATAGCTGTTGACTTTGGTGCATGACAAGTCCAGGTCATCTATGTTAAATTTTTCAAAAATAATCATTAAGTTGACCTGAAGTCTGAAGTTACATGTAAAGGTCAATGCAATAATGAACCAACTTGCACCATGAATATATTTCTTTTGGGGTCAAATTTAAAAATGAGAAATCTAGAAATGACCTGAGGTCACCATAGGTCATCCTAGGTCATTTCCATATCAAGGTCGCCATAATAACTTGTCAAAAGGTCAAAAAGGTCATCCAAGGTCAAATTATATAAAAAAATCATAGAGTTAACCCAATCATAGATCTATAGATCTTTGTCATCAATGACCAGCGCTGTCAATGACTGTTATTTCCAGGTGGAGATGAGAAGCATGATAGGCAGATACAAGAGAAAATATCGTGTGTATCCCATCATGCATTGCTTCCTATGGGAAATTTTGTACAGCAAGTCATGTGAGTAGTTAGTGATGAAACATCCCCAAAATGCAAGATTACAACAAATTACTTTGATTTAGGGGCATTTCATCACTAACTACTCACATAATTTCCAATAAAAACAATCCCATAGGAAGCAATGCATGATGGGATACACACGATATCTTCTCTTGGCAGATACATAAACACATTACACCACCTTTGGGTGCTAAGGGTCCTCCTCAGGGTGATGGTAGCCCTGATTTCAGTGCCTGAAGTTGACCTACACCACCTAGTGTCCAACAGCCTCTATCCACAGCCTCGCCCAGGCAGCACGCATAGGCCCGTTGCTGGGCCGTGGGAAGGGCTTTCAGGGGAACGGTGCTAGTTCTAGGGTGATGGTAAAAAATTGTGCTGACTGATTTAATAGGCCCTATTTTGCATGAACCTAATGAATGCATGCTCATTCTGCACCCTCCTTTATACAATTTTTATTTCTATCCACCGTTTGTTCAGTCAGCAATAGTACATGTAAAGTCGCCTTTTTCATATTCTAGGCCAATAGGCCCGAATTAATATGATGTAGGCACTATGGATTCTAAGACTACTTCTCTCTTTCATCTTAGATGTGATTGCACATGTCTAGACAGGTCATTCATCTAATTTATTGAGCACTTTAGATGTTGAATTACAATTTGCATTCCGTAGTGTTGATTTAGTCACTTGACTTGTCATGTGATGTGTAGGGGAAACTGGGGGTTGTAGCTAGCTGACACAATGTACCATTGGTACATTTGTTCAGAATTCACAAATTTACTGACCTGTCCTGATAGATAACAGTGCCTATCATCAGAATTTAAAAGTATCTGGTGTGTCATCAGAAAAAAAAGTGACTTAAATACCCCAAATGGTGAAAATGAACAAAAACTTAAAGCAGTCCAAAAAACCCCTCTCTTGAACTGAAGACTGAAATCAGAGCTGAACTATCACTCCCCTGTATCATGGGATGGCTAGGAAAATTAAAATTGGAAATGGGTTTGTATAGGGTCTAAATTCATAACTCACATGTTAGCTCTAGTTCAGAACCATCCACGACTTCCCTGCAACTCTCTTGAACTGCTTAGTGCTCAATTTGGTCAATTAGAGGGGAACTCACAGGAAGGGCACTATACCAAAGATTCTTTGACTATACTGACATGTATACTGTCACGTGGCGTTCTAAGCTATCAATATCATTCACTTGAATTGGCCATGTGATGTCTGGAGGGAACATTAGGTAAAATGGGACACTATTCAATGTATGCTGAAGCATGGCTGAAGTGACAATCGTTCATAAAATTTTGCATTCCATAACTTATATTGTCACTTGACGTACAACATATGATAATGTAGACGTGACCTTTTTACTGAATAAAAATGGGTCATTTCATATAGCACTCCTCCCTATTCTCCTCCCCTCTCCTTACCAGGGGGATAATGTCACAAATTGTTTGAAAAAATTATAACTGTTAAACTAAAATAAAAACAAATAATGCCTAAAATTGTCAAAAAAATGATTGATTTCAACAAGGTGTAAAGGCAACCCCAAAAGCCACCACCTGGACATTCTAGCAAAAAGGGTCAGATTTAGGATTGCAGAAAACTTGCTGATCTTCCAATTTTGCTGCATCATAGTTTAGTTGAATGCCATGAATCTGGTGAATATGTGATGATCATAATACACCTCGCACAAAAGAAACACAGCACATCTTTAGATCTAGACTGACTCCGCAGTAGCTGAGGGCGCCATACTTCCGGTTCCGGTCTGGCTACTTGGCGACTGACAAAATAACATGCAATTTTTTGGAGCACAATGTTACCAATTTTTGGTAACATATAGCCTCTTAATCATGTTCGTATCTATCGCTCGCTGGCGTAACGTAAACGAGCCATTAATAACCCAAACACGCCTTGGAAAGAAACTGAACTTAAATATTCATAAATTCTTTGAGAAAAGTTTGTTTACCTCATTTGCATATAATTATTATTGTATGTTATTCATGGTTAATTTCATTGTTGAGCGAGCATGTTTACGGCTTGTTTATTGTTTATATTATGTCAATCATACCCGTCTCCAAATTTGGAAGTTACTCATGATTAATATTCATATATGTTTTATTCATTTTTGCAATCGTCATTCAAACTATTACATATTAATGAGCCAAAGTGCTCCATTTTTATGACCATTATTTTTACAGTTGTCACTGGCCAGCACAGGGCACAACGCAGTGATCAGTGCGCCCGGCCGGTCGACGACGCAGGATACAGTCTACTTTAGATTGGCAGTGTGTCAAAGTCTGATTCTGAATCTGAACATTTCCAAATGGAAAATTCATTCAATAATGGCTGAGATAGAATGCTCGAAAGGTTTACATGTAAATTGAAAGTCTACATGTACAATATTTAGTAGAGGTAAAAAAATTGAAATATTGAGAGTGTCCGAGATGTAATTTTATTTGAATATTCAAAGGATTTTTTTTTTCAAGTAAATATTCAGTAATCATGATGAGGCCTAATATAATTATCTTTCAGACTTTGACAATACTTGTTTCATTATAAATGCCCTTTAAAAATCTACCAATATCCTTTTCCTTGGGCTAATATGTGTCCCGCTGCGGCAAAAGGATGCAGTTGTCGGCTCCTACATGTTGCTCATTGTAGCATATATCTGATGCATACAAATAGCATACATCAGATATATGCTACAAGGAGCAACATGTACGAGCCGACAACTGCACCCTTTTGCCGCGGCGGTCCACATATAACATGTTTCCTCAAAATAGCATCTCTAATGAGTTTCAAATTAATTGGGACACATTTTAATAGTCAATCAAGATGAAAAAGAATTATTTTAATGATTCCTGTTCCTAGTTTGACCAGTGATTTAATTTTGATTGTCATTAGAAACCAATCCAGCTGTAAGCATTATTGTGTAATTTTTATCAGTTTTGTGTAATTTTTATCACAAGTTGCATATTGTCTATCATGAAGTCCAATGAGAATGGTCGGATTGTTGGGGTATATCAGGTACTACATGTACATCTCTATTCTTCAGAAAGTCCCCATCAGGAGGTGTATCAGGCTGGGTACGCCCCATCCCATGATCATTAATACCCACGATTCAAATCTAGACATGTTTTGAAAAAAATATCAATTGTTTCAGAAATACAGAGTTCATTGTAAGATACAGTATTTTCCAATTTGCTAGAAATGTATCTAGGCCTATAACAAGCTTGTAGGAAGATCATTTCAATTTTTGCAAGTGGAGCTGAATTGGTTCATATGACCAAAGTTGTGGGTTATAATTGATTTCAAGCTAAAATTTCATTATTTACATGATCAGACAAAGTAAATTTGTAATAATGACCCCCTACTTCTAACCGCTACATTTCTTTTACAAAAATATCAATGAACTTGTAGAAACGAAGCTTCATGCAGGTTGGTGGGGATTGACGTATTGTCTATATTTGGTCATCCGTTCAAGCAGGACGCCATAAAATGGTAGTATTTAGTTAGCATTTTGTATCCCTAATTCACCTATTTAATAACCCGGGGGGGGGGGGGTCTAAAAAAGTATGCACTGGGGATTTAAATATTTGGCTTTTACTAGAATAAGGTTTGGCAAAAACAGTCGGTTGTGTTTTCTATAAATGCAGTGGTTTTTTTCCACATGTATTCCTGAAACTGCTTCATTTTTTATAAGTTGCTGAAGAGCTTACAACAAATTACTCTAATTTTTATTCATGGTATTTAGCATAGGTTTAGCAGTTGAAGGGTAGTTTAATGTTGTTCTCATTGCTTCTGCTCTCTTTGCTGCCTGTTCTTGAAAACATTGGTCATCAGTGTAGATTTCTCATTCTTTGAGCAAATTTCACATGTATAGGCCTAGTTTATAAAATATCACATATTCTAAATCAAGCAGAACAGAGCCATATTTAGGAAAACTACATTTTGCCTAATATTATGGAAATGAGGGTCATTGGGTGTGCATTGCAGTAAAAAAAGGGGGTCTTTGGCATAGGCTTTGTGTCTAAAAATGAGATAGGGCTTATAAGATCTATCGAAGGACTGTTCATGTCTACCGTCATATGGTTTCCTTCCCCTCCCCTATCCGGAATAATAAGTCGCCTTTCAGTCCTGTAAACACACATTTTTGCGTTCCTATTATGATGGAATGAAGCTGTGTAAACGTGCACTTTGTTGCTCGTTGAAGCGTTGGTATTTTATGAATGAATTCGATACCGTGCCTGGGGCAAAAGCGATACACCTTGCTAACATGTGTTAATATACACACAGTCTGCTGACTGTGTCAACAAACTGTGATAGTAAAATGGAGATAGCATTCTCCCACGTGGAGATGATGCAATACGCATGATTTTTCATTTCGTGAGCTTGTCTGTGGAAAGGGGATTTTTAAAATATAGCAATTAAATGATGAGACATTCGGTCTTTGGTGTCTTGCATAAATGCCAAGCATTATTGAATCATTTTGTATGTAGAATATAAATGATGAATTTGCAAATTGGAATATTTTATTTGTTGCATCGAAAACAAAAGATATAGATCTTTTATACCACTGTGAATTATTTTAGCTAGAGTAAGGCCATAGCAAAGTGGTTGTTGTTTCATTATATTCCCTTTTTGTCTGTGAAATTATACAAATATCAAAATGTGAAGGCCAGCGCCTGCAATATATGCCAGGATTTTATTCATGAAGGGCCTACAGTAACTGTCTAGCTCATAAAAGTTTCCAATTCTAGTACAAGGTTGGGATGTGCACATTTGGAACATCATTCGAGTAGGCCTACACTTTAAGTACAATTCTACAAAAAATGTAGTACAAATTCTATGTATTTTTAAACAAACAATTTGTACTAGAATTGTACTTAAGTGTACTCAAATGATGTTCCAAATGTGCACATTCCGATCTTGTACTTATTGTACTCGATTTGTACTAGAATTGTACTTGATTTCTACCAGGGTTGACTTCTATATTGCTGCATGGATGTGATGTGAATTGTGATACAAGTATGGCGTGAAGATTTCCACTTGAGAACACTGATCTATTCATAAGAAATATGTTAAGCATTGACTTATGTATTAGTACACTTTCATGATTAGTATGTATCCCGAATTATTGGCAGACATGCGCTCATATGAGGAGACCATCACATGAGTTGAAACTTTATTAGGCCTACATCATATGATATCTATGTAGGTGCAAAAATTTGAACAAGGCCTATTTTACTATTATATGATTGGGATGTTCCGATATAGGCCTACGTTCTTGCTCAACTTTTGGATTTTTTAAATTATGATAAAAAGTCTGGAAAACTTTTTGTATGTAAAGTTGATAATCTTAACATATTTGACTATATATATTTGACAATATATTCATAAATTTCATCAGTGAGTTCCATCCTCAGCAATATGGTTTAAAAAATGATGTTCTTTTTAAAATTTGTTCATAAAATAAAACCATTTACAAAACAGAATGCCTGTACCCGACACCCCCCCCCAAAAAAAAAATCCCACTTATGAGTCCACTTTAATACGAGTTGAGTATTTCAGTGGTACCCATACAAACCGCTACATCAAAATATCACATTACGATTTAATATATTTTTCAAGTGGTATTTGATAAATTTGATAGGTTTTTTAACCTTTTAATGCCAGTTTTAGAGTAGCCATTGTATAGACAGACTCAGTTGTATCAGTATTATGCAACTCAAGGATAGCGGTTTGTAGATGATCATGTGAATGCCTATCATTTTATTGATCATGGGAATGTCTATATTTTATTGATCATTTATTGATATTAACAATATTTTCTAACCAGGTACAATCACATTCTAGACACAAGATTTTGTTAATATATTGACTATTTTTAGGTTCTCAGGACAAGGACATACACTGGATCTGTATTTTGTAGGCCTCAATTTATGAACAAATATTAAATTTTATTTAAAAAAAAAATTGTTTGATTGTCCATAGATAAATTGTAAAAGTTGGGTTGGTTAGTCAGGATTTTTTATTAGAGGGCCTAATTATTTATTTTGTTAACTGAAAAATGAAAGATCTTAGACCCATGTAGAAATAAGCTTTACATTTAGAGGCTTTCTTGGATTATCCTTGAAGGATTAGCCTGAAGAATTATGATATCTACATATTTATGTGGTATTTAAGACTGAAATATGCAATACATTGTATAAGTTTATTCTGATGTCTACATGAATTCAGCAAACATTAAAAACCACTAAAAAACACTAACCCTGTTAAAAATTAATTTTATGCATCTTAATGCAAAATTTAAAAAAATATATTTTTCAGGAATTTCCAAAATTAGGGTTGTTATTCTTTTGTACAGTAAATAGAAAACAAATATGATTTTCAAAAATAGGGTTGGTGGGTGAAGTCAATGAAATAATATTATTTTTTGGCCTTATTGTTCTGTAGGGCAAAAAAATGTGGTCTTTTCCGACCGACCCTAATTTTGAAAATCTGGGAAAAAGTTCCTACTGGACAAAAGAATACCAACCCTAATTTCCAAATTTCAAGAAATTTTTTCCTTTCAATTTTTACAGGCAAAGTCGTTCAGCAAATAGGCCTAAGTATTTTAAATTGTTCCTTGACCTTCTTCATCGTTTGAAAACATTGATTAGGCCTAAATCATCCATTTTGAGCCCACATTTTGGCTCTGTTTATATACAATTTGCACAGCTTTATCATTTTATGCCTGAGAAAAATAAAAATAGTGCCTAGACCTATTGTCAAAAAAAAAAAACTTTTCCCTACCAACCAACCTGTCCTCTTAAAGGGCACCTATGACCAAACAAACATTTTTATTTTTGGCCTAATTGACCAACATAATGTGATAAGTTCAAGGCCAATGAGTAGTTAATTTTTTATGCTGACCTAATTGATGAGAAGCAAAGTATTGTGAACTCAGAAACTAATCAGTCATGGAACAAAAAGGCCATTTAATTTAGCCATAATGGTTAAATTTAATTGTGATTTTAAAGGTACATGGTGTGATTTTTCAAATTTTAGTTTTCACTGTCATATGAAAGATCACCACTTATTATGCTTCAATTTCAAATTTGAGTCAAATCGGAACAACCACTTTGATTTTATGAGCAATTTTGTATTTTCCATTTGCCTATATTTTACTGTGTAAATAATATTATATTGATAATTTTAACACATTTTCACTTATATCTCTGAAATGCAACATATTTCAGCCGTAAAATTTCACATGGGTAATGAGAAAAATAAGAGGAATATTTTGGTACCAAAATCTCAGAAAGTTTGAAAAAATGTTAACGCAATCGGACAGGGCTCCTTTAATGGTAACTGAATTCGCCTAGTTCAGGATGTGATCATACATGATATTTTTTTCTTGTTTCCTTGAATGTGGATGTTTCTCTTAGATACAGATACGAACATTAATAATCAGGCAGCAAAATACCAGATAGGCCTACATATTCTGTCTTAGATTAGGGGGTCTATTGCCACTTCGTCCAAACCCACTTGGTCCAATACCACTTGGTCCAAACCCATTTCGTCCAATCACCACTTCGTTCTATAGCCACTTCGTCCAATCACCACTTCGTCCTATAGCCACTTCGTCCAATCACCACTTCGTCCTATAGCCACTTCGTCCAATAGCCACTTCGTCCAATACCACTCCGTCCAATACCACTTCGTCCAATGCCACTTCGTCCAAACCTATTTCGTCCAATACCATTTCGTCCAATACCACTTCGGCCAATACCATATTGAACATTATCATTGCGTCAGAACTAATGATATTTTGGAATGAATGAAAAATGTCGAAAGATTGTGTTTTTCTTATGTACCGGTTTAATCAATACCTCAACTGATTCGCAACCTTATGACAGGATTAAAAGTTTATTACGTCATTCAGTTAAGAGTTCAATGTAACTATTTTATACATAAAATCACCAGGGAAACAGGCGAGACCCCTGAAGGAACTAAGTCAGCTCGCTCTTCTTTCTAGCTACACCATTTGGAATGCTCGGCACAATGCTGTCTGGGAAAGTTGTCCCTATATTAAATGCTGAGTTCCTCTCTCTGTGGTCTCTCCTGTGTCGTGGTTTTATAACTTTTGTCCTTTTTCCAGTTCCCTATTTATTGCCTTGTTTGTTGCTTGTTATGTACTTACTTAACATATTTTGTTGTATCTTTGTTTATCCTTCATGTGCTTTGATGAAACCAAACTGTGTACTGGGTTTTTTGTACGTTCTTTGTCACTTTTTTGCAAATAAAAGAATGATTAAATAAAATAAAAATATTAAATGTACATTAAATAAAATAACATCTGATTGCACACAGCAATTAAGGTGGCTCTATTGCCTAACTATTTTGAGATATAACTTTGTTTCTGCTGATCTGTTTCATAAAACATGTGTATAGTACAAAAAAATCCACTTTCCTTTCAATTTTTGTATATTTCATGACATCACGATGACGTCATTACGTTTTAGGGGAAATCCTATTTTTTTATTTCCTTGTTTTTGACAAAATTAAACCACTCATCAAGTTCAAACTTTCCAAGTATAGAATAAGTATGATATTATCTAAAAGATAACGTTAGCTTTTAAAGATGGCTGTTTTTATTTTCAAGTTGCACTTGCAGGTTTTTTTTATCAAAAAGTTTGTTTTTTATCAAAAATGATTACAAAGCACCCAATATTTTGATATCTTAAGAAGCTTGTAACTTGAAAACAAAATGTGCTTGCTTCATTTTCTCCCTTTGCATAAATGAGGTCCCTCAATTAAAACTAGCATTGCTGTAATATCCAAAATAGATAATTTCAGATAAGGCCACCTTAATTTAATTGTTGACTAAGTCTTAAAGCTGAACGAAGTAATATTGGATGAAGTGGCATTGGACGAAGTAGGTTTGGACAAAGTTGCATTGGACGAAGTGGCATTGGACGAAGTGGTATTAGACGAAGTGACTATTGGACAAAGTGGCTATGGGATGAAGTGGTGATTGGACGAAGTGGCTATAGGACGAAGTGGATATTGGACGAAGTGGCTATAGGACGAAGTGGATATTGGACGAAGTAGCTATAGGACGAAGTGGATATTGGACGAAGTGGCTATAGGACGAAGTGGATATTGGACGAAGTGGCTATAGGACCAAGTGGGCTTGGACCAAGTGGTATTGGACCAAGTGGGTTTGGACCAAGTGGCAATACCCCGATCAGGGGTGGTGGGAGCATTCAACTATTCATGCTATTGGCATAGATGAAAATATGGAATGTAGATCTGATTTTTGATGTCCATTCAAGTTCCAGTTACCTTTAATGTCCTAACTATTCAGAACAAAAACAAGAAGGTTGTTTGGCCTTTTTCAACTGACCCTTATTTTGAAAATCTGGGAATTAAACTGTACAAATGAATTCAAATTTCATAAAAACGTTTTTTCTATAGGCCTACAAAAGTAATTCAGCAAACTAGTAATTAAAACATTTCCTTTGAGTTTCTACAATTAATTTAAACATCGATTAGGTGTTATAATCATCCATATAGCCTACATGTAACTTAACATTTGTACAGCTTTATGGCTGAGAAGAAACATTTTCCTGACCGACCGGCCAAATGTGATGACTCACCCCGAAAAGGGGGACTTTGCAACAGAACACTTTTCAAGAAACTGATGAAAATAGGCAGCAAAAAATAAAGAAAATAATAAGAATTTCCAGCAGATTTTCTGTTGTAAAATTTGATCTCCTTGATCAATTTCAACAAGTAAGGTGTCATTTTAAAGCTTAGAAAATGCTGTAACATAAGAAATGATAAAATCAAAATTGATATCATCTTCAAAGTCCCCCCCCCCCTTCGAGGTGAGTCATCACAAATAAACTTTTATTTACCTTAATGGATGCAGCTGAAATAGATTTAGTTATAAACTTGAACTGTATATTGCAGCTTTTTCAAAATAAAGCCTTCATTCAGACTTTCTTAGTATGAAATGAAACTCCCAAAAAAGTGTTATTTTGTGAAATAATGTAGGCCTACATTAATTTGTAATAAATTATGGGTCAAAATCAATTACGACATTGTTCAATCAATACCACACACTCAGTAATGACAAAATCACAATTTTAAAATTGTCACGTAAAACACATGTTTACAAAATGTACTGTAAATATGTTTTGTGTAATTTACTAATGAACCACATGATATGCTCTATTTTGTCTTAAAATATTGAAAAAGGCGGGATGAGTTTGAAAGGCGATTAATTATGGTATGTGCATTTCCCATGTGTTGTTTACATGTGCATTGTATGTACAGTTGTAAAATTTTGTAGCAATGTCATTATTTACTTTCATCTTAGGCCTAAAAATACCTTTTTGACTTGCCCTTTGCAACCGACCTAAAATTTGCAAAATTTAGGGTCGCTTTTTTTTTTTGGTGAACTTTTGCCTAACTCAACAGTGTATTTGGTAAAAAATCATGATATTTGAGTTGAATTTACAACAATATTCACAGAATGTTATACATTTGCATGGAACAAACATATATCTTGAATAATTAAAGCACAAAACGATGAAAATATTATAAAGTATTTTTTTCAGGTTTTTGGTGTCCATTTTCAAGAAAGAAAAAAAATAAAAAAAATATGCGAGACCGACCATCAATTTCACCATTAAGGGGGAATATGCCCTTTGAAGGCCTAAAAATGGTCGAAAATGTAACTTCACGAGCAAAATTTATTGTTTTATTTCTTATGTATTTTATTGTTTTTTCAAGCTGCGATATTTAACGTTTTCGGCTTTAAAAT
>JXSR01S009231.1:34961-51067 GCA_000969725.1 Ophiothrix spiculata
GGGGTGAATCTTTTATCTAGCCTTCTAACTCTTCCATTAATTTCCATCCCATACATAGAAAACTCTAGCCATGTAACATGAAATTCAATCATCTTTTATATAATTCCCTGGAAAAACAAACCATTGCAGTAACTCTAAAATAAAGATGATCCACTATCTAAAAATCGTGCATCCCGCTGTCTCTTGCTATAAACCAAAATTTATGAAAACTATTTTATCCACTATGAGAGCTCTGTTCAAACAATACCTGGTAAATGCCCAAGGTAGTCATTTTGTTCTTGCTACAGCTCAAAATGAACAACAATAAATAATTCATATTCCATTCAGTAAGCCTTTTTTTACAATTCATGACACTGTGAGTTACACACATTTTTTTCTGTAAAAGTGTGATGGGCATTTCTCAAATTACCTTGGAAGGCATTTTAAGGTACATAAATAGACTCAATTTGAGATTGACAAATGCTACATCTTTTGGGAGAGGTAGTTAGCCTAAAGGTAAATATGTGGAAAGTCGGCCACAAATGGTTGCCTTTGTTGCGAAGTCGTCAAGAATTGTACATGATCGTCAAAAAATGGAAATTGTGAATAACCACTAAAGTCGGCATCTCAATTCTTCAGACGATGTAAATAAACATCCAGAATACAGGGCCAATTGTTTACGAATGTGATCGTACCCTGCAATTGGTGGTGACGCGACTGATTTTGACCAAGGAATTTTGGCACAGATTTTAATTGCCACAATGGCTTGCTGCAGCTTCATTCAACATGGCAACACAACAATGAGTGTCAAAAATCAGATACTAGATGCCTACATTTTCAACTTTGATGGTGCAACCCGAACTGCTAATCTTCAATAGCCACCTACTGGATTGGTTGCAATGCCTGTTGTGGGGTTGGGGAAGGGGGAATGATATTTGTGCCTGGGTAGCCACCCGTGTGCTAGAGGTTATAAAGGTTACCCTAAGCAAGACCAAAAAGAATGAACCGATACCCTATCCGATAACATAAACTACCATTTCTATTTGACTGGATACCCTATCTGGGACCATACAGACTTCAAATGAATACCCTGTCTGAGATCACATGCAAATGTGATGCATTAATTATTACAAAAATGCAGTAAAATGTAATTGTACTCCAGGTTACTATGTACTTGAAGAATTCTATTTCAATTTTGACCACATTTTCATCAATCCAATTAGTTTTTGTGAGTTTGAAGTCTCAAGGTCTCTTAGTCTCAAAGTTTTTGGCACACGGGTGGTTACCCGGTCAGAATACCAAGTTACCGACCACACACTCCCCCAGGGACTATGGAAGACCTGAGGTTCTTAGCCTGGCCTCCCCAGTATAGCTTTGCTATCAGCTCAGCCTATCTATCAAGGTAGGCGAACTCTTACCAGAATTTTGTCAAAAAGGAAACACACATCACCTCCATGTGTCACTCACTTTGGATCTGAATGCATGGTCATCATTGGTAAAGATATTATCAATATTCTATGCTATTAATACAACACATTCTTTGCACTTTGTCTTTCTATTACGCATGTAAGAAATCATGTTAGAAGCAGTGATAAAAACAAAATATTTATGTCGCCATGGCGGTTAAAATACTAAAGTACCTGCTACTCTGATTATAATAAGTTTGCCCCTAGTGTGGCGTTGTGAGTTACAATCATCGCAAATGGAAATAATGGTTCAAGTATTTGATATATTTTAAATGATCATTTGCTACCATCGGATAATTGAGAACATTCATCTTGCAAGGCAATAAAATATTCTACAATTACCTTTAAGGTAATCAGCATCGCAGACAAATGGCCATAACAGACATCATTTTCATTGTAGCATCTATAGTTATTTCATCATATGAGTGCAAGAAAGTTGTATCTGCAATGGCTGCCCTGAGGTAAATTTATTTAACACAGTGTCTCCATCTCCAGAATGTACAAAATACCTCAAAATGTCACTGCCATATGCCAGTGGCTGTTGAATTGGTCCTCCAGGTGGCATGGTCACCTCAAGAACCAAGGGTTTAGCCAGAATTTGAAAGTAGGGCGTCCAAATTCCAAGGCCGGGTGAACAGGCTGACTTCAATCAAGACACCGTGATTTCAGGACGATTAATATTCATACTTGACAAAGTACATAAATTGTTCAGATTTTGTGATGATGATGATTATTGAAGATAAATTCTAATATTCAACATTGAATTTCATATGGTAAAACACATTTTTGGACGCCTTATTGGACGGCCTTTGCATTTTACAGGGCGTCAATTTTCGTGATCAGCCGTCCAAACGGCTCTCTGGCTAAACCCTTGTGAAGAACCATTTCAAGAGCTCAAGAGCTACTGATCCAATACAGAGATTTTTACAGTGTAAAATGGCAGCTATTGCAGATCTATACAACTTTCTTATGCTCACATGACGGTATCATTGAGGCCCATCCAATTTCATTTGCTTGTCAGTAATCTGGTCTAACTGATGGCCCTTTTAGGTCTGTTATTGCCATCAGTTAATCATTGAAGTAAGTCCAGGGGTTTCTCTTTATGTTCCAGATACCATGATTCTGTTTAGCTATATGAATTTGGTTCTTGATCTAGCCCGAAACGGATTTTAATTTTTTTCAAAGGTGTGTCTTCTATCTCATACATATGCAATATTGGGAGTGTAATTGAGGACCCTAGAACCAGAAGGGGGTTAAGTCACATTGAGTACAAACTGCGAAAATGGCACAAACATAATATCATTTGTGTGGACTTGAATGGGATTGCTGTATCTCGCAGTGACTCTTACACATGCTCTGATCATCAGATTACTACAAAACTAGTACAGAATGTAGAAATGAGCAGAAAATTGACACAACTCAATTTTCAAGATTTTGTGACTTAACCCCCTTATAGTTCTAGGGTCCTCAATTGTGAATAACAGTTCCTCCAATCAAACGTCAAGAATTTACCAAGGTGTTATATAATGTACATATATTAACTTCCATCTTTAGAATAGTCTATGCACAAAACCCTGCTATGAATTAGCTGCATGAAATGCTATCTGTAATGGCACAAATGTGGTTTATGTAATTCATTCCTAATATGTTGGGATTGCCTTTTGAAAGGTGTGTCTTATATCTCATACATATGCAATATGTGAGTGTAATTGTGAATAACAATTCTCCAATCAAACGTCAAGAAGTAAGGTGTTATATAATCTACATAAATTAACTTCCATCTGCTAGAATAGTCTATGCAACGAAACCCTGGTATATTAGCTGCATGAAATGCTATCTGTAGTGGCACAAATGAGTTTTATGTAATTCATTCCCTAATATGTTGGGATTATATAATGACATTTCAGCCTGGTAAAGAGCCACTAAGAGACCATTAAGTCTGTCGTCTGTCTAACTACATAATATTTATAGAATGAAACTGGGATGCCATTTTGCACAGGGGAAACACTTCATTTGAAAATTTGCAGTGTAATAATAATATTGTATAATAGGCTTGATGATGTTTTTCTGATACTTGATCTCCACAGTTAGTGATTTGTCATTTAAAAATTCTATTTTCTTCACTGTGTGATCAAAATATTTTCCTGATTTTTCCAAAACAGGATCAGAAAGTCAAGGAAAATCACAGAATCCACTCTTGCAGAGATCCTCATAAATAAAATAGCAAGAGTGCAACTAGATTCTCAAAAAAAAAAAATGGCTTACATACAAACTGAATGAAGCAACTAAAGACTATTTCACTAGTATCAGATGAACTTACGATTTTCTAAGACACTTCATTTGAGCTATGAATATTTGTACAAGTCAATGAAATTTCAAGATCCCACTTCAGCAGATAAAAGCTGCTATGGCCAACCAGGAAATATTATTGGAGCTTTGTCCAGTGCCATAAATGGCTGCTATGGCCAACCAGGAAATATTATTGGAGCTTTGTCCAGTGCCATAAATGGAAAACTTTAAGGATACCATAGTTATTTTTTACATTTTTTTAATGGTGATATTGGTTAAATTTAATGATTTTAAAAAGTACATAGTCTAGAAGAGCTCACACATTTCTTATCATTTTACATCAACATTTTGAGAATTTTCTCTTTTATTAAAATATTTTGATTTTTTTCTTTCATTTTCTTAACTGTTACTTTTTTATGGTATGTCTCCTAAAATTTCCTGGTTATAATCTTTATGGTCTGTTTCACCACTGACTTACCTGATGAAGGGCTAAATAACTTGTCATCTAACAGTACCTGTCACAGACAACTAGTTGCTAGAAAGTTCTTCCTATTGAAGGATTCTACTCACACCAAAGGATACTTCCATTTTCACTTTGAATAAAAGATAATGAACCCTACATTATGTGACAAAAAGCATGCCAGCATATTCAAAACACATTCAATGTCTTTTGACTGTCTACTCCATGTAATCAAAGCCTTTTATTACAGAGCTGTTTTCTCCTTTCGCATGTTCTAGCTACTAGCTAAACACGTATCACTCAACTGTACTATAATGTTCTTACTGATTCATATTCCTCAATAGAAAATGAGGCTAAGATCTTCGTACTTAACACATTAATGACACAATGACATTTCAACATGGTTCAGACAGACTCCGATCTAGGCAAGCATCTTTTGACTGACTTTCCTGTCTTTTAAAGTGCTTCCACAAAACACCTTTTTAAAGCCTTTCCTTTTGTTTTCAAGTTTACCATTCTCTTATCTAAAGTTACTGCACCATGGTACATATACTGAGATTCAATATTGCTACATCTTTTTAGAGCAGGCCACAATTTAGAGGTAATTTGTATTTGTAAGATCACCAAGGGATATTAAGTCAGGGAGCATCTGGCTCCTTTAAAGAGGTATAGGTCTTTTAGTTTTGACAACTACCATAACGGAATCATTTTTATTCTAGGACAATGTTGACAGAATAATGAGAAAGATAAAACATATAAAGGTGTGCTTGTGTTTCAATCCATTCTGTTTTAGTTTATACCCAAAAAGCTTTTACTTTATAGAAATATATGAATATAATGTGTGACAAGTCCTCCAAAAATGGACTTCAAGGCACCCCTGTTTATACTTTTCTCAAAACAAAATAGGCAGGCCTTTTCACATAATGAATTGATACAGATAAATGTGTGTGCAGCTGAACTCTGTACGAGTGCAGGAGATGCAGCGTGCATCGTTTGTGCAAATCTCACACTTGTATCACTCATCAGTATCTATAGCGTACATGTAAGAGGGATTACGTTTACTTGCGGATGAAGAAAAGCCTCACAATCCCCACCTATTTAGTGATGATCAAAGTATTGGCAGCCATAAAAAGCTCAAAACTGCCAGTTCAATTTCCCTACACAATAAACTTGTCTTGCCAAAGGAGTAGTAAAATACATTTACGAGAGCATCCAGCCAAGCAACACCACTAGAACCCATACTAGTGCCTGTTGCACCAATACCTCAGTCTTTTTGCCACACACTCCACATTCTGAAATCCATTTTAAGGGGTTTGACAAGCTTGCTTCAATACCACATCAAAGATTCCAATTTATAATAATAATAATATATCACATTTACATTGCGTAAAATCTACAAAAAAACCTCTAAGTGCTAAAACAAAGACAGAACAATAAACAGAAAAAAACAAACTTTTGAATCAGGAAATGCTTGCCGTGTAACAAGTTGGAGGAGTTGCGGAGACAGCTTGGAAGAGATTTCCAAACAATTGGAGCAGCAAATGTGAAGAGCGTTCACCGGCTGCCTTCAAATTAACATGTGGAACAACAAGCATTTTTTTGGAAGACGAGCGCAGCGAGCATGGTGGTTGGTACGTACACAAGGATGACGACACGTGCGATGGAAGATGCAAGAACAGCAAGCTTAAATATGACACAATATTTAGCAGTCAAGTTTGCTCTATCAGTATGATTCCCATTTAGACTGCAGACGTTATCGAGTTTGCATGAGTCCCAGTGTTGCCACAACTTAATTTGCTCTGTTAATTATCTCTTAGATGTGGGCATCAGTTTACAACACGTTCAGACTTTTAACACACTGCTCCACCGCGTTTAACGCTAAAAGCGCTGACATATATTGCCTTATATTGGAAAGCCAAAACAAGGTAAAATCAAGGTTATTGACTAAGAATATATATATAATGATACCCCATCCATTTAATACATCAATGTATAATTTTAATGTGATCTTTACTCGTAACCTTTCTGGACAGTGAACCTAAAAGGTTTCTAGTATTAATGACCCGACACTGTATAAAACTCATCAAAGTATCATTTTAATTTGATCTTAACTAGTAACCTTTCTGGACAGTGAACCTAAAAGTTTTCTAGTATTAATGACCCGACCCTGAATAAAACTCATCAATGTATCATTTTAATGTGATCTTTACTCGTAACCTTTCTGGACAGTGACCCTAAAAGGTTTCTAGTATTAATGACCCAACCCTGAATAAAACTCATCAATGTATGATTTTAATGTGCTCTTAACTGGGAACCTTTCTGGACAGTGAACCTAAAAGGTTTCTAGTATTAATGACCCGACACTGAATAAAACTCATCAATGTATCATTTTAATGTGATCTTAACTGGTAACCTTTCTGGACAGTGACCCTAAAAGGTTTCTAGTATTAATGACCCAACACTGAATAAAACTCATCAATGTATCATTTTAATGTGATCTTTACTGGGAACCTTTCTGGACAGTGAACCTAAAAGGTTTCTAGTATTAACGCCCCAACACTGATAAAACTCACTTAGTGACTTTAATTATATCCCTTTTCTGAGATGGATATGTGTGAAAAATACTTTGACATTAAGATGACTGATAGGTCCTTGGTATTTTATGACTAAAACTGACCATCTATTAAATATTCAAACCGTTCAGCTTTGCCCATCAATCAAGATGCCCACTATTGGTTTAAAGTTATATGAAATATGAAAGATGTACAAGTAATCTGTAAGAAGGTGGAAAAAAATCAGAATTTCTTTTGGATTGGCTTCAATCAAGAATGTATCCTCATTTAAAATCAGATTAAAAAAAAATCACGTCCAAGGTCGAATTTCTTATTTCATCAAAAAGGTTATCATTGAAGTGTATTCTATCATATTAATCAGGTTCCAACATCCAAAACATAAGAAAAATGTTTTAAAAACCAACTAAAAATCCTCTCTCCATTCAAGATTTACTAAGTACAAAAACTTTAAACTCGATTTTCTCAGAACTATAGTTTTCCGAATCAGCCTGATGCCTTTTACCAATTTGGGTGTAACTTCTCCACCGAACATCAAATAACCAAAATCAAGGTGTCATTTTAAAGCTTAAAATCTCAGCTTTCAGATGGGACCAAAAAAAACAATTTTGATTTTGCCGACCTTTAGGTACCTTTCGATATGACTGGTCACAAATGTAAATTTATAAATGGTAAAACAAGGTTCAAATGACTAGCGATTCTGAATTATTCCAGTCTATTGGTTAGAATCATTTTTAACTAGCCAGGTAATTAAATATTCAAACCCATTGAGCTGGCTCATCCATCAAAATTTGCACTATTTTGGCAGCCATCTTGGAAATATGCTAATTAGACCCCTGTGGGACATTTTTTTTTAATTGTTAACATCTAAACTCATTAAGTTGACATCCTAGGGATGTTGAAAATCTTGTCAGAATTTAGTTATAAGGGGGGTGCACGGGAACCCCTCTAAAGTGCCAGACTAGTTAGAATCATTTTTAACTAAATTTTTTAAAAAATTGCTCAATGCAACCATTAATCACAAAATGAAGATAATTACAGCGTAGCAGAAACCAAACTTAAGAGCTAAAAAAATAAAAGAATCCATAAATATTCTATGTATTTGAAGATAGAATTTTAAATCATTGTGTGATTTTCATGAATACATTAAACAAAAGATGAGAAAACCAATATCCTCAGTTCACACATGTGAGTGCAAGAAAGTCGCATCTGCAATGGCTGCCTTGTGTTAAATTTGTTTAACACCTAGTCACTATAACTTCACAAATCCCTCAAAATTTCTCTGCCTTATGTCAGTGGCTCTTGAAATGGTTCTTCAGGTGACACCGTCACCTGAAGAACCATTTCAAGAGCCACTGACCCAAGACTGGAGTTTATACAGTGTGCAGTCAAAAATTAATGGCAAATGGCAGCTATTACACATACGACTTTCTTGCACTCACATGACGAGTTCACACACTAACCAGGTCATGAAATATTCAAACCCATTGAGCTGGCCCATCCATCAAGATTGGCACTATTTGTTTCAAGTTATATAACTAGCATGAAACAATAGAGCACATTCATTATAAGGAGGTCATTAAATGGGTAGAAACGAGGGACCACAGACTGCATATCGTCATGTGCAAGAAAGTCGTATCTGCACTAGCTGCCATTTGTCATAAATTTGGATTGCACACTGTCTAATCTCCAATCTTGGGTCAGTGGTTCTTGAAATGGTTCTTCAGGTGACCATTTCAAGAACCACTGACATAAGACAGGGCATTTTTGAGTTATTTTTCCCATTCTTGTAACAAGGTAAAATAAATATAACTTAGGGCAGCCATTCCAGATACGACCTTCTTGCACTCACATGACGATATGTACTAATGTGTGCTGGGAAATAGATACATGATCTAACGATAAGATATGACAAGGAAACATATATACTGTTAGTGGATGTACTTTTTGAATGTGGGATGTGTCTACACAGCATATCTGTCAAGTCTCCCGATTTAGGCGGTAGTCTCCCGCTTATAGGTAGCCCTCCCGACCTCCCGATCAGGTAGCCATATCTCCTGCTCTGAAAATAAAAACCTCCCGCTATCTTCCGCTTTGAAAAAAAATCTCCCGTTATCTCCCGCTTTGAAAAAAAATCTAGCACGGTGTCTGTCCCACTATCGTATTACATACTGTGTACAAGCTACATTTTGTTAAGAAATTGGGAATGAGATGTTTATAAGTTGTCTGTGCACTTGCAAGACTTTTTTTTTCTTTGCAAGCTATGTACAATTTTTTTGGCTTCTATGCCAGTTGTCCGCAAATGTTACTCGTAAATTTAAGCGATTACATAAGTCTCCCGCAACAGAATTTTAAAATTTTAACAGGTACGACACAGCGGTGTTGACATGAGCGTAAATACTTGTATCAAAACAAGCAAACCCAACAAATCACAGTTACGACTTACAGTTGTTTTCTGGGTCTGGGGCCATATTCATAAAGCTCACTAGCACTTATGTGCCAGTTTTACACTTAAGCTTAATGCAACACTTACACTGAAGTGTTACACTTACACAAAAGTGAATCTCTTTAACTTTGAGGCTCAATATGACTACACCACCAACTATCACACGCATGGGATGTGGTCATCGGAAAAATTCCTCGCTGCCTGTCACGTGATGGATCTGACGAAGTTTGATGGTACCAAATGCAACGTAGCCGTAAGTGCTATATTTTTATTTCCAGTACTTGATTTAATAGACCATATCAATAATTGACATAATCCCACCGTTGATGGGATAAATCCACAGAACCGGACGGGGAATCGGAACTCAGAACGAGGCCAAGAATGATAAAAACACTACTTGCTCTCGCTCTGAGTTCTGTTCCCCGTCCGATTCTGTGGATTTACCCCATCAACGGCGGGAGTAGGTCAATTATCGATATGGTCTATTTGATCATATTTGAAGCTCAACTGGATGACTAATCTTCACCAACTTCATTGCAGTGGTTCACCTTGGCTCTTTTAAACTGTAATTTCAAGTCCAAAGATGACAACTTATTTTGTAAAAATGACTTTCACAAAGTATTCAAATGACATTTTTAAGTCACACTTGAAGGGTTTTTTGTACTGAAAAGCAAATCTTGTGAAACATATGCTTTAGAGTAGCCATGTTATTTAAGGGCTACAATAAAGGGCGCTCCAAGACAAAAACAGCCATGTTTTAGTTGGAAATCCCACAAGGTACTTTTGAGCATGTCAAAATTGTCCATGCGGTGCTATTGTCTGAAAAATCTGTTAACTTCTGGTGAGTTACGCTCGAACTCATTGTTGAGTAATGCATATGCCTTAAGTATTGACAAGCTCTAAATTCCTGAAAACTCCTTACTAAACTGTGCAGAAAGTAAAATGCAAATCTCTTTACACACGCTATTTAATTAGCAGTGCGCATTAAAATTTAAAGGCTGCATATTGGTAGATGCAATTGCAAGCGATGTTGCAGTGATGAAATCGCTGGATTTTCGTTGAATGCACCATTAAGGAGTCAGTTTAATACTCAACCATTAACCCAGTTCTTGGCAGTTGCCATTGCTCAAAACAACAGCACCTTACCAGAAGCGGCTTTTCCAGCCAGTCAACTGCTAGTCAAACAATGTAAAAATGTCAAAAGCTTCAAAAATAAATTAAAAGAAAATTTTCTCTCTAAATACTAGTAAAAACAATGTAAAAATGTCAAAAGCTTCAAAAATAAATTAAAAGAAAATTTTCTCTCTAAATACTAGTAAAAACAATGTAAAAATGTCAAAAGCTTCAAAAATAAATTAAAAGAAAATTTTCTCTCTAAATACTACAAAAACCATGTAATGAAACTGTTGTCATGGAAATCGTTATTTAATTATTTCCTTTTTTGGGCACGTCTTGTCTTGTTTTTTTTTTAATGTTTCTCTTTGATTAGTAGGTATGTTTTATTTTGTTATTATTTTTCTTTTCTAGGGCATAATTGTCTTCAGGCCTTACTGGCCTTTGATTATGTCCGCAATATCATTTTTGTGTTTTTTACCTTTATATGTTGTTATGTATATATGATATTGAAATAAAACAGAATCAGATTTTGAAGTGTACCCTCAAGAAAGCTATCATAATTATGTCTGGATACAGGAAATAACAACATCTCAATCAAGTGTCTCATGTAAGACAACTCGACATGTGAGTGTAAGAAAGTCGCATCTGCAATGGCTGCCCTAAGTTATTTTTGTTTTATACTTTGTCACAAGAATGAAAAATCCCTCAAAAATTCCCTGTCTTATGTCAGTGGTTCTTGAAATGGTTCTTCAGGTGACTGTGTCACCTGAAGAACCATTTCAAGAACCACTGACCCAAGATTGGAGATTAGACAGTGTGCAATCCAAACTCATGACAAATAGCAGCTATTGCAGATACGACTTTCTTGCACTCACATGACGAACTCGACCATAGATGTTTGATCCATTTATCTCAAACCTACCTTGCTGCATGTGGCTACTATCTAAACAATTAGAATCCCCAAATAGAACCATCCTCCCTGATTCCTTGTTGTGTTGATGCAATCCTAAAATAGGCACATCCTCCACATTTTGAGTTTGACCTTTGACCACCTCATATCCTTGGTCCTTAAGTGATTGGCGAACTAGGACTCCATCCGCTGGAAATTTGATGATACTGGTTCCAGATGTATATTGACCTGAAATAATTGAAACAAAATAAAAATATTGATTATTACCATGATGTCCTTTTTCCTAATTTTGAAAGATTTTTTTACAACCTTCAAAAGTTGTTAATTAAGTGAATGAAGAATATTTTTGCACCCAATATTTATCACCAGTAAGAGCATTTATCAATATAATGGAAGGTTGTGGGTTCAAGCACTGCCACATAAATTCCTTGACTAAGTTTCTGTACCTGTCTTATTCCTTGCTTTCAGTAAGACATAGAGGAGTCTGGCCTGATTCTATGGGAATAGAGATGGGCACCACAATTTTTGTTTTCCTTCCAAAATTGGGCAACCTGGTATAACGCACAGGCGGATTTTGAAGTCAAGGAATTGACCGAAAAAAAGTTGATAACATTCAGGGGTAAAATACTCTACTCTTTACAATGCTGAATGCGATTAGATGTACAGATATGACTCTTCTGTATATGGAATTGACTTATTTATGTCCCCTCTGAAAGACAATGATCTCTCATGAAATAATCCAACTCTAAATACTTCATGTAAGTAGAGTAGATCTGGAACGCCGTATGTCCTAACTGTAACTCGCCGTGTGTTCTAACCGTAACTCGCCGTGTGTCCTAAATGTAACTCGCCGTGTGTTCTAACCGTAACTCGCCGTGTGTCCTAAATGTAACTCGCCGACTGTCCTAACTGTAACTCGCCAATAACTCGCCCGCCTCCTAACTCACCGTTTATCCATCCCCTATGTTCATACACTTTGTGTGTAACCTAGCCAATCATAAAGCAAGAATCTAAGGTTTACATGCGGATTAGACTGAACATTTACAAAACACTCCCTGCTTTGCAATCTGGTTTGTGTGAAAGTTGCCTTTAGCTTAGCATGTATGGATATTACAATGGTTTCGTTAGGTGATGATTCTGTTAGTTTTGACTTTTGATGACCATGCATTTAGGCTTAATTTCTGTGCACAAAATATGCAATAATATTTTCTCTGTCATGAATGAATTTAGCTTAGTAAATTTGCATTCCATTTTGCTCGGAAATTGAGACAACATCAATGTATTTTTTTTTTGCTGTCCAATTTACTAAGTCCCCTTCAACCCTCGTGAATTGGACTTATCAAAATTGACTTCGTGTATATTGATTTTGTCCCCTTTCACTCGCAACAAGACATGAACATTTATATGAACCTGTAAACAAAACAGTTCTGTCAATACTAACAAAAACCCTTAAACAAATGAATATAAAATAACGTATGTACTGCGTATCTTGAATGCCTATATGTCTTTGTTTTAAAACATTGACATTTAAACAAAACCGATGAAATGGAACATTTTTTCTGTGGATAATCAAAAAACCTTTAAACGCCATCAAAATAAGTGAATCATTCATGCACTGTCAATTACACCCATATAAAACCCATCAAACCTGAACCTCAGTATGTTTCATCACTATGGTAACTTATCAAATCGCCATGGCAACACGATAATGGAAGCGTTGTGTGACATATCAACAGACAAAGTTAATAATATGGATACGTGCATCTATGCAATGGTCTAATTCAACTTGTTTTGAATTCTATTGTTAAGATGCTTTAGAAATGACTTGGATAATCAAAATTCAATTTGTTGGATAAGAGAAATATCACACCATCCATTCTCTGCTTGGATGTATAACCTTTTGCATGCTGTACATCAATTCTCTGCTTGGATGTATAACCTTTTGCATGCTGTACATCAATTCTCTGCTTGGATGTATAACCTTTTGCATGCTGTACATCAATTCTCTGCTTGGATGTATAACCTTTTTGCATGATGTACATCCATTCTCTGCTTGGATGTATAACCTTTTGCATGCTGTATCATAGTCAAACAATAATTGCATAACCTTATGTATACTGGCGATGATGAATTCCTCCATCATGAAAAAGAATAATGATATTGATTGTTTTAAGTTCATTATTGACAAAACCTGGGCCCAAATTTAACTGTTCCATTTAGTCTCTCTGGGGTGCATGTGGGAACATCAAACATTGAAACATCTTAAAACTTACAGGACAAAAATAGATACATGGACCTGGTTTCTACGTCAGATTAGATTTTCTTTTGCAAGGCTTAAGATTCACGTTTACAACTTTTAACCCAAAACTTAACTTACTTGAAAATATTTCCAACATTAAGATATAACTATAGCATAAACAGAAACATGGTTTCGAAAATATTTCCAACATTAAGATATAACTATAGCATAAACAGAAACATGGTTTCAAAATCTTATGCAGAAATACAAATAGGCTAACCACCCCCTGGTTCTGTTTATTTGTATGGCCTTGTTTTGGTTTGATTTTAATAGCGCTAGTTGAGGCTTACAGCCCCTAAATCAATGTACGACTGTAAGTACTTCTCTCTCCTACAATTTCCCAATGGTTGTCTGTGATATTGAGTAACCAGAGCTAGACTCAAATCAATTGAGGTTCTAACAGGCAGAAAGAGGGAATAAAACACTACGCTTGCAGCTTTTTATAAGGTATTCTCTTTTTTTTCTTGGTAACCGGGTTTTTTTTTATAACACCTTGCTTTGTGCAGACATTACTTGATTACATTTACAGACAATCTGAGTGGTGAATTTGGAAGACCTTACTATCCTTTAAAACAATGTATTGAAGAATTTATTTTTTTAACATTTTGGTGAAATATTTGTATATAAACCTCTTTTTTTTCCCCTTTGATACCTACAATGGTTTCATGGCCTGTAGCAAAATACATACATGTAGACCTTCCAAATAAATTGTTTTAAAAATTGATGAAAAAAATCCACCCCCAAAAAATATCCAATTTGGGAGAGAAAATGTAATTTGTAACTAAAAATGCAGTTGAAGCATGTTATACTACTTTCTATTTAAAAAAAAAGTGATTTTGGTTTGATTGTTTTAGTTGCCTTATGATATTATTTCCTAAGCTCAATTCACTAACATTTTATTCCCTTTTCAACAACTAATCGTATCTTCGTATACGGGAGCGCACTGTTGTTGATTTGTGATGAATCCACAGTTGATATTCAAATAAGCTCATCACACACGGCACAGCGTACACGGAGGTACACTTACGCAGTACATGTAAGTCGGTGCACTGTTAATCACGCGTCAGGAATTTGAGTAAGTGCAAGGGATGGCATTTTGAAACAGTAAAAAACGACAAAGCAACAAACATTCAAGAACTAGTATTTTGCTTCAGATTCTGCTAAATGTTTTTATGAAGATGAGTATTTGTTAAATTGAAAACATTAAGAATTTTATTCATACATTTTCAGGAAGATTTTCGTTGTTGAAAGGTATTCAAACACGCTACAGAGTTGTACATCGCCAATCAACAACTCTGCATCTGATGTGTCGGCGTATTTTTATCATGCTCGGGTGGCTAAAGCCACTCTCGCGCGAAATACACGGACCAAGGATGCATCGTTGTTTATTGGCGATGAACAAATCTGTAACGTGTTTGAATACCTAAATAACATCTTAAATAACATCTGACAGTGGACATTATTCAATAAATCAGTTAATTCATTTGTGAATAACTTTAGCCAATGAAACAGAATTGAGAAACTGTGGTATATTAAGAAGGAAAAACATTTTAAGTTAGTGCATAGGAATAAAATAAGATTTTGAGATATAACAAGAATGAGGAGCACTATGGGATGGGTAAGATAACTAGAGAGGTTTTATAATATGTGACCCGTCATATCGAAAGGTACCTTACGGTCGGCATAGTAAATTTCGTGATAAGGGCCATTAAAGCTGAGCATAGTCAAAAATCACGTCCAAGGCCGAATTTCTTATTTCATCAGAAACATTATCATATTGATAAGGTTCCAACATCCAAAACATAAGACAATTTTTTTAAAAACCGAGATAAAAATCCTTTCTCCATTCAAGTTTTACTCAGTACAGAAACTTTTACCTCAATTTTCTCAGAACTTTAGTTTTCTGAATCAGCCCGATGCCTTTTACCAATTTGGATGTAACTTTGCAATCGAAAATCCAATAACCAAAAGCAAGATGTCATTTTAAAGCTTAATATCTCTGCTTTCAGATGAGACCAAAAAATAAATTTTCATTTTGGGACCCTTAAGGTACCTTTCGATATGACAGGTCACATATGTACAGTTGTCTGCAAATACACACCTTTGGTATGCAATGACAAAAATAATGAAATTGAATTTTGTTTTACATGAGATATCACAATGTACAAGAACCAGCTTGATCAGAACCCAAAGCCTGCAGGGGATAGAGAATTCTCAAAATCAATTTGATTGCAAGAAAATCAATATTTCTAGGGGTAATTTACAATGGAGCTGTTATACACTTTACTTCTTTTAACTTACTTTTTCAATTTAACATCAAAGGTAATTCTAAATTAAACATTTAGGAGAAACCTGTTAGCATGACTATATAATATATACAGAACTGAAATTTCTAATTCAGGGCACCATGTCAAGAAGTACATAAAGTGTATTATGGGCCAAACTTGTTCCCAAATTGCAATTATGATTTGGGAACAAAGCATTTTACAAAATTCTCATTTGAGAACAATTTTAGCCTAATAATGAAACAAGTGCAATCTGGGGGCACACTGATATCAGTGGCGCCCCCCC
>JXSR01S009232.1:27627-45249 GCA_000969725.1 Ophiothrix spiculata
TATCCGCCGAACAATTTTAGTATGATTAAGAACACAGCCTATTGAGCTGTTTTTTGCATATCACCCAAAACACATAATACCTATGATTATGATATTTACACAGAGCAGACAGCCATGGTTTAGTAACTGGCCCTGAGAGTGAAGCAGTGCTGACAGATTAGGATAAATACAGGTTGTCAGATTTGAAATGGATCTCTCAACATGTAAGGCTTAAAAGAGGGTGTACGAGTTTATTATGGGCATTAGAGGAGGCGATCTAAAGAATTAGTTCATTTGCCAAGCCAACGTATTTTTAGGCTGTAAATTTTTCCCACATTTTAAAATTGAAAGAATATGTTATTATAATATCATTCATAATCGTTCAATTAACTAATATATTAATAAACAAATATAGAGCTTTTATTGTATACCGCATGAAAACATTCTTGTCATTTGATTGGTTGACACTGCATTAGACTGTCAAAAATATTTGGTATATTTCCTGCTTGACATCATAGCCGGGCATTTGTTGTCAATAAAAATGTGATATTGCCCTGGCGTGACGTCACCGCAGGGCAATATCAGCTTTTTTTAAACATAACGCCCGAGAAGGTTTGTATAATGATTTTTCTAAAAATAAATATCATGATATATTAAGGTTGAGGACATTATTTTTAATTAAATGTGAGTTACAGTAGTGGTGTAAATACTGTAAATTAATTAATAATTAGTTAGAAATGTAAGAACTTGCATCTTTCAGTCGTACCATAATTACATTCCAAGCTACGTTCTCAAACTTTTTCTTTCAATACCCAAGATTCAGTCAACTTAAAATCCAGTCTTAATCAATCCCCCATAACATTTAACTTAGCGTCTCACTAGGATGCAATAGCTCTCAAGGGTAAAGTCCGCGTATTAACTTAGACTGAAGATGCTCATGATACTATTGCAAGAATGTCCTGTATAGATGCTAAGCTCCAAATGTCTTAATAAATTTCAAAATGAGTTATGCAAAGAATGTTTTCATCTGAGCTGCATAAAATAATCTATCCTCGTTTAATTGGACAAAAAGGTCCCAGATGTAAGGGAAATAGTTTTCAGTATTCAAAGACTAATTCTTTTCGTATTTTATGAAACAAATGTAAAAACCTTTCTCTTAGTTGTATGTGTTGTTAATGTTAACGAAATGTCGAAATCGGAGTAGGAGAGTAAACAAATAATTTACATGATATATATTTCCTTAAAGAAACAAGAAACAAGAACTAGGACAGGATGATATGTCTGCTGAACATTATTTTATCGTTTCATAAGCGATGCATCTTCATAAATACAAATTTGATGAAAATGTTGATTGATTGTACTATTTCTCTTTCTACTCTTCCAAACAATCTGTTATTATTAGTAGGTTTGGTATGTATGTTCTATAAATATATTTATACTAATAAAAGTCATATTATTCAACTCGTGCATCGTCCTTGCACGTGTCCTTGGGTAACACCGCTGAAACATAGAATATAAAGCTTGGAGATTTGATGATAAAATGTAGGATATGAAATTAAAAATAAACACACAACCAATATGATAACATCGAAACAAATTAAAACATAATGATTTTTCTAAAAATAAATATCATGATATATTAAGGTTGAGGACATTATTTTTAATTAAATGTGAGTTACAGTAGTGGTGTAAATACTGTGAGAAGTGCTTTATCGTCATTTTTGGTAATCTCTGGGGCAGTCATCTGCTTATAAACAGATTTTTCACCTTAAAAGGGATTTTTCAAATAAAGCCCACACTGCCCGAATATTAATCATGTTAATATTACCAAAGATATCAGAGCTGAGGAACAACAACTGTTTATTAGCTTTAGGAAGCAACATGCTAAGGTTACCAAAGTTACTGTATCAAAATGGATAAAGCGAACTCTTAAGGCAGCGGGTGTGAATACGGGAAGCGGGTTGGCGCAGCGGTAGTTACCTCGCCTTGCACCAATGAGGTCCCGGGTTCGAGCCCCGTGCCCGGCGCTTTATGTGCATTTGGTTTTCAGTCCATGCTCGCTTCCGCAGGTTTTTCTCCGGGTCCTCCGGTTTTCCTCCTGTACTAAAACTGAATAATAAAGAAAGATCTAGGACCCCAATAGAAATAAGCTTCATTAGAGGCTTTCTTGGGTTATCCTTGGCCATCAGCCTAAAGAACTCTTTCTTTCTTTCTTTACTTCTGTATTTAGTTCACACTTAACAAGAGCTGCATCATGTTCTGCAGCAAGTTGTTCGACGTTTGATCGTTATTATGAAGAAAGTGTCACATTTACATGTAATGTAGACTTAAACTCAACATTGATGAGCAGAATGACATTTAAATGTCATAATCGTCTATACATGTATGTAAATATTGGCCACCTCAGCCTTATTACGTGTTTTTAGCTACGCAGTGTTTCTATTACAATTGTTTTTTTTTACTTCTTTACCAGTCTAACATAAACACATGGACTCCATCACGTCTTTACTCAAGCACAGTTTACACCTATCTCTGCTTCACACCACTGCGTTAATACTCTCGGGATTTTCACATTATGATAGGATGATTGAATAGTAATATATATTAAGGTCTATTTGCGTTAAAGGGGCAGTTCATGATCCACTTTTACCTCTATCAAAATTGAGGGTTTTTTAGCTATGAAGAATGTGTCATTTTCTAATTATTGTCGGTGCCCCGATAGGAATTACAACACAGCAGCCTTTGGGAATTTCTAAAAGGCTGAAAAGCATGTAACTTGAAAACGAATGGTTGGAATCAAGTGATATTTTCAGGACACATTTATGTTGTACTCTTCTTTTTATTTATCTAGAAAGAAAGATGTGGGGTTTTCATCACATCAGAATCATGAATTGCACCTTGTACCCAGGGGGGGGGGGGCACTCCCATATATTGGCACGCGTCATCCTCCTGTCAATAGACCCCTTTTTTTTGCTCCGCTCTCACCCAATGCCCCCCCCCCCTTTTCACTGGGCTGTCACCCAATGACCCCCTATTATTTTGAAAGTCAACCATTTTTATGGTGACTCTCATCCATTGCCCTGATTTTTCGTTTTCGAGAACCTACACCGAATGACCCCCTTTTTCGCTAAATTTGTCGATTTTTCGAAAATTCAGAAGATCAGCGATTTCGTAAATGTCAAAATTAGCCTTGTTTTATTAAAAAACTGACACCGAATGAGCCTGTTTTTCGCTCTTGCCAATAAATTGCTCGAAATGACCCAGTTTTTTACTCTCTACACCGAATGACCCCCTATTTTTCAATGTATTTCTCACCTATTGCCCCTACATTCCGAAAGCCGGTAGGAGCAGGTACGTCACTTTCATATTTGAGTCCACCCCCACCCCACCCGGACCTTGTATTGTATTGTATTGTATTGAGTCTTCTTGTTAACTTCATAACTTTACATTCAGTTTATCAGCATCAACATTTCACAGTATCGTAACAAGGATGAGCTCCTTCACATTGCTAGCTGCAGTTCTCAGCTTCAATTCTTCTGTAGTGCAGTACTAGTGCTCAGCGTCAATTGAATACGCTAGTGTAAGAAAACCACGACTCCAATAGCTCCCTTCTGTAAAATATAAATGCATACAAATCTCTGAAAATACTTTCACATCACTAAAATAACATTTCCATGCCAATTTCCTAATCATAGTGTCACACTTGACTTTGTACTTGACTTGTTTTTAGACATTGTTAGATAATTGTTATAGTACTTAGGTCCTATATTATATATTTAAACAACCAGTACAAGAAAACCCCAACTACATGAGCTCCCCGCTGCAACTATACACTAGAAAAAGTATCTAAAAATGTATAAAAAGTCAACTTCAAGGTCAAATATGATACTATGATTGGGATATAGACATGGACATGCTTTTTAGTGATTTGAAAGCATTTTCAGATATTTGTATGCATTTATATTTTACAGAAGGGAGCTATTGGAGTTGTGGTTTTCCTTTGTACTGGCGTATTCAATTGCTCATGTCCCAACAGAACTTTTCACAAAAGTCAACTCCATTTTATATCTGATCTGATTCAATTAAAAAGAACGCTATTCAAAGTCATTAACAACTTATATAACATGCATCCATGAGGTAAAATTGTCATGTGACATTTACATCACAAAGACAGGTCTTTAAAAATACATCATTGCTTTATTTAGTTTGACATTTATCATACTTCTACAACCTAAACTTAACTCAAGTTAACTGCAATGCATACCTGATATTCATGCCTGTCAACCAATATTATGCATACATCATACTAACTGTACCAACTGAGCTGTAAATACACCACTTATCCAAGAATACTGAAAGATATGTACTGAAAGATGGCATAGTGTGCTCAAATGCAAGTTTTTAACTGGTATGAAAGAAATATTTTAATCTTACAAAATCAGATGGTTCTATTTCTGTTACTAGTAGGAAGTAAAGTATGCACAAAAATCTTTCATTTTAAACCACTGAAGGCAAACTGAATGTGCAACAAATTAAAATGGCACAACAATGTGCAAAGCAAGAAATGGTTATGACAGGTGCATAACACTAACAGGGGATACGTGTCCGCGGGGGTGAGTTGATTTTTTTGTCCCGGTGGGGGTTATTTAAGCCCGGCGAAGATCTCAATCGCTCGGAGCGTTGGAGCCCCTGGAAAAAAATCGAGTACAATTCTAGTACAACATTCCTGAGATGCAGATTTGGAACACAGATTCGAGTACAATTTAAGTACAATTCGAGTACAAAAAGGCTGCTATAATCAGTGGCGGTAGAAGGTTAACATTTTAGAGGGGGACAGCTAATTTTTTTTTGACCAAAAACGGGCGGAGGAAAAGTTATGTAATTTTTATAAGGCACGCGTAGTGCGTGAAAAAAAATCTGTCAGATCGGCTAATTTCAGCTAAAACTTGTTTAAAATGAAATTTGCCCAAAACTTTGCAAATATTTGAAAATTTGCACTAAGCACGCAATTCATTTTTATTTTTCAAACAGTCCATTGACACACAATCCACACCTAGAGAAAACAGGATAAAAAAATGTCCCAGATAAGTTTGGTCACCTGTTCACTGATACCAGCTTTTGAATATGTGAAGAATAATAGTTTGAAAACATCCGTCAATCATCGAAATCAAATCCACTGATATTTTGGGCCAAGAGTGTCAAGTGATATATCTGTGTTGGCAAACTTTTTACATTCTTTAACCTATTTTTTTAAATCTGAAATATTTTCTCCACTGAGAGTACTAAGTATATAAACAGGCGTAAAGTGCATTCTTCTTCTTTGGATTCATATTCATATAAGTACCACACCTAAGTTCAGAGCACTCCCGAATAGTTATATTATTAGATTTACATATTTTGGATGCCTTAACCTCTTATTTTACGTTAAGACTATAAAATGTCATAAAATTTATATTTCATAATCATAGGTATTATGTGTTTTGGGTGATATGCAAGGAACAGCTAAATAGGCTGTGTTCTTAATCATACTAAAATTGTTCGGCGGATATCTCATACACATTCAGAAAATGACGACTTGAACTTATTAATTAAGACATAAAATTGGAGCCAGTAGCACAAATAATAAACTTGAAATTTAAATTCAAGTCGTCCACATAGCATTTATCCCATTAGATTGGTTGAAATGTCTTAATTCATGACCAGACTCTCATCCTAATACATTACTCTTGCTTTTACCTTAACAACCCATGTAATGTTGTCATGCTGCATCAGTAGTGTACTGCAATCAATATTCTCCGAGTTTTCTTCTATACAAAAACACACCAGACAGACTAATTTTGCCTTAACAGGCTTTTCAGCAAGATATATGGCTCAAAGAGTCTCATCTTCAGTACACTTAAATTTACAGACACTTACGTTGAAACAAGCAGCATGATGTATTAGGAGATCGATGCAGTCTTAGCCCAACCAATCTGTAGAGGCCTTGCATGCTTTTATCGATTGATACCAAACAAATAGTACACCTGCTAAGCATAAGTATTGTGCACTCTTTGATAAAAGCATGAAACTTTGAATACAGCTAGTACATACCTCACGGATCATTTTAGACCCAGACCTAAAAATAGTTTGACCTCTGGTGACCTTTAAAGGTCATTGACCTTTTTTAGCTAAAAATACCGTAATTTGGTACTTTTTCAATGCAATTAATTACCTGCATAGAGTTACTTGTAAAACAGCTTTTGGCCAAACTTGTTTAGTGAAAAATGCATCAGGCACTACATGAATTATATTTAACTCAAAATTAGTGCAGATGCATGTTTCATATTCAAATTGGGCGCCAAAATGGCACCAAAATGGCAGTTAAAAGTTTATTTTAATAAAATTGATCAAAACAGCTTAAAAATGTTGAATATCATAAATGTTCAACAGAAAATATCATTAAAGTTTACAAAACATTACATTTGTCACGTCTTGAATGTTTCAAATTCAAAATGGCGCCCATGATGAAATTTAAAATGGCCGCCAAAATATGTTAATATGCATAAAAATTAAACAAATCGAATTAAAACCAGTATTAAAAACACATGTTTAATGCAATCCATGGAAAATGGTTTTGATGGTCTTCTTGGAAACATTCCTCCATAATTTGTGTGGTTAAAATGTTTTAAATCAGTAAAAGTGTCCATACAGAGATCCAAAATGGCCGCCAAAATACGTTTTAATGCATAAATATAAAAATAAGTCAACTTTTAATCAGGATTAAAAGCAATATTGGTGACACCAATTAATGAAATGTGCCTTTGAGGGTCACAATTGAAACACGTCTCCACAAATTAGATACTTAACATGTTTCAAATTTATTCCAAAATGGCTGCCAAACATGTTTTTATGTACAAAAAATCAAATTAATTCACTTTAAATCAGCATTATGGCCGCCAAAATGCATTTGACCTTGCTGCGACCCCCTTTTTTTATAGCAAATCTGACCATACGACCATATGAGGTACTAATGGATAGGTATTGATTGCTTCATTCCATTGACACCAAAATCAAAGTTATACATTAATGTATGACGTCACTTTGCCGTCATAATAACAGA
The DNA here is from genome assembly GCA_000969725.1 of Ophiothrix spiculata. Classification (NCBI taxonomy): domain Eukaryota; kingdom Metazoa; phylum Echinodermata; class Ophiuroidea; order Amphilepidida; family Ophiotrichidae; genus Ophiothrix; species Ophiothrix spiculata. The sequence continues at coordinate 34,706 of JXSR01S009232.1, forward strand.
AATCTGGAAAATCAACATATGTGTGGAAAATATAGGCAAAAATCAAAATTTTCGAAAAAATTGTAGGTATATCAAATCTCAACACTTTTTTTTTACTAAATAATGTAAAAAATCACTAGTTTTACCTAAATGGCATATTTAAAATGAATATCTGTCATAAAACGGTTAGAAATTACATTCTTAAAATCACAGAACCACACCCATCCACCCGGATTCAGAACTTTGCACGGAGCCAGTGCTCAATGTTGACATTTGAAGTTACTTGAGAATTTTCTTTAAAAATAGGCTAAAAACTCATCATTTTACTTGCACTCAATGATACACTGGTAATATTTTACTTGCACAGAACACATTTATTTGCATTTGTGCAAGTACAAACCCTTCAGATCAAGCAATGGAATCAATCAATCAATGATACACAGTTAGTACTTGCATGAAATGCATACCCCATGAAGGAGCCTATTCGTACAGGGGACTAATGGCTTTACATGACTTCCGAACCACTGAGCAAGTAGAGTAAAATTTCTTGCCCAAGGAAATGAGGAGACGAAAACCGTCCGGTTCAGGGCTCGAACCCACAACCTCTGTATTACAAGACCCGTGCTCTAACTGCTCGGCCACGCTCCCCTCGACACTAAAACCCCCTGAAGGTGGTAGGGCCGAATTTAGTTTGTTAGAAATAAGCACAAGATGAGGCACAGTAAGTCATTTAGTGCATTTTGCAATGCTTATTTTAAACATTAAGGCCCGCATTCCAGAAAGATGTTTAGCTTAACAATTGTTTAACTGAGCATTAACTGACCAGGAATGATACGCACTGTTGCAGCTTTTAAGCGGAACAGTTAAATGAGTCGTGCTGTTGACGCGAAATAAAACCTTGATTTAGCTAAACACCTTTATGGAATACGGGCCTTAGTGATTTTGATGCTGTTTTTAATTCACTTCAACAATTTTTTTCATAGAAACTAAATTTTGAAGTCAAATTGGGTTTCTGTTTATGTGCAAAATTTTTAATTGGAAACATGTGAACCACCTAATGCGGGTATAAATATGTTTCAGTTATAACCATCAAAGACATTATCCATTAACAATATGAGCATTTAGACTACTGATTTTGTTTTTAAAACGTCACTCTAACCTATTTGAGGGCATGGAAACATATTTTAGTGGCCATTGTGGATCTCTATATGGATTCCATTTTCAAAGTTCAAGCATGTTAACCACTTAACTTTGGAAGGAATGTTTCCATTCTGACTTTCAAAAAAATTTATTTCCATTTTTCCCCATTGATTATTTTGAACATTTAATGCTGATTAAAGTAAATTAATATTTTATTTTATGCATTAAGTATTTTGGCGGTCATTTTGGAACTCTGTATGGGCACCATTATGGATTTCAAACATGTTGACCAACTAAATTGGGGAGAATTTATTTGATTTTCCATTGTATCCCCCGAAGCTATTTTCCATTGATTATTTCAATTTCTAGTGCTTTTACTGCTGATTAGTCAATTTATTCTTTGTGTGGGGGTGTGTGTGTGTCGGGGGTGTGCATAAAATAGTAATTTAGCAGATTTGGATATCTGTAGGGCCACGATCTTGGTTTTGAAAACCAACGTATTTGTAAAGGAATTATCCCATTGTGACCAGCAAAGATATTTTTGATTGATTACTTTAGCTTCGAACATGTTTTGATGCTGATTTAAAGATTTGTGTGTAAAAACATATTTTGGCCATTTTGGATCTCTGTACGAGTGCTATTATGAATTTGAAGCATGTTAACTACCAAAAGTGTGGAGGAGTGTTTCTATTGCTACCCTCAAAGATATTTTTTCATTGACAATTTCAAGCATTTTTGGTTTTTTTATGCTGAGTAAAGAAAATGTATGTTTGATTTTTATGCATAAAGTCATGCTTTTGTGGCCATTTTTGAACCCTGTACGGGTGCATTAATGAATTTGAAACATGTTAACACCCCAAATTGCGGAGGAGTATTTCCCATGTGACCTTTAAAGCATTTTTCCATTAATTATTTTGAATATTTAATGTTTTTAATGCTGATTTAGGTAAATTTTTATTTGATTTTGATGCATTTTTGGGGCCATTTTGGAACTCTGTACAGACGCCATTATGGATATGAAACAAGTTACAAGCACCTAAACTAGAAAACATGTGTCCATTGTATCTTTGAAAGCCATTTTCCATTGATTATTTCAAACATTAGGTGTTTTAAATGCTGATTTAAAGTAAATTTATTTGATTTATTGTACATAAAAACATGTTTTGGCAGCCATTTTTGACATCTGTATGAGTGCCATTTTGAATTTGGAGCATGTTAAGTGACTGATTTGTTGAGACGTGTTTCAATTGTAACCCTCGAAGGCATGTTTTATTAATTGGTTTGCGCATTTTTTGCTTTTAAAGGTGATTAAAAGTCGACTTAGTTGATTTTTTAAGCATTAAAACATATTTTGGCGGCCATTTTGGATCTCTGTACGGACACTTTTATTGATATGAAACATGTTAACCACCCACATTATGCAGGAATGTTTCCCAGAAGACCCTCAAAACCATTTCACATAATTACATCAAAGATGTGTTTTTAATGCTGGTTTTAATTCGATTTATTTATTTTTTATGCATAATAACATATTTTGGCGGCCATTTTGAATTTCATTATGGGTGCCATTTTGAATTTGAAACATATTATTGACATAACTAGGGGACAAATGTAATGTTTTGTAACCTTTAATGATATTTTCTGTTGAACATTTATGATATTTGACATTTTTGAAGCTGTTTTGATTAATTTACCTAAAAAAAACCCGTTTTTAACAGCCATTTTGGTGTCATTTTGGCGGCCATTTCGAATATGAGACATGCATATGCACTAATTTTTAGTTAAATATAATTCATTTTCACTTAAAAACTTTGAACAAAAAATGTTTTACAAGTGACTCTATGCAGGTAATTACATTGAAAAAGTACCAAAATATGGTATTTTTAGCTAAAAAGGTCAATGACCATTAAAAAAAATTATTTTTGGGTCTGGGTCTAAATATAAGCCCTGGGGTATGTACTAGCTGTATGCAAAGTTTCATGCTTTTATCAAAAAGTGCACAATAGGTCCTGCATGGGGGTCTTAACAGGTGTACTAAAAGGATTTTGACTGATGACCTTTCCCGTAAATATGGCGATCGCAGTCCATTCAACAAAAAACTGTAATTAACCTACTGATAATGGTGCATTTTTATTGATGGGACAAAAATGAAGTGTTTGGTAATGATCACACTTCTATTGAATGCATTTGTGCAATCCGCCATATTTACGGTATTCTACGTCACATACAGGGCCTCTATTATCTGGACTGATGCAGTACTTTCTGAACTGATTTGCTTCTCCCATACAATTGTCAACAATCTGACATAAATTAACAGTAATGTGAACTGAAGTAAGTTAAGCAGGAGTGTACATCGGTCCATTACATTTTCTGAATCAAACCGGGTTGTTTTTTTGGTATACATATAGCATTTTGTCACTAATTTTCAAAGATAATACATTAAGTACAAAAACACTTTTTCTTTAATTTTGTATTTTTTGTAAAACAAGCTATTGACAGGAGCGGTATGCAGAAAGTCAAAAATCATATATCTCGTATTAAAAAAGGTTCAACTTCATTTAATTTTTTGAAGTTCCAATCATTACATAGTTGTATAAAAGTGATAAAATGTATTCCCTAAACCATATAGAATTTAATGACCATATCGTCTATTTTTAATTTGCTTATTTTTTATCCATTCTATATCCCGAGTCATTATGCATAGGGTTGATTCTGGGCAGAAAACAGATATCTTTAAACATAAGCACACATTTATATAGTGCCATACTTCTACTTACCAATTGTATTGTCCTTTGGCTGAATACTATGCTATTGTGGTGCCAAATGAGCTAAAAAGGATATCTATTATATCAAATAGAACACCAAGTGCTCAGTTGGGATGTATACAAGTATGGCCAAATGATCTATTTACATGAAAGGCATCTGAAGCTGTGTCGGTTCACTTCAAAGTGCTTAAAAACGGATAATATAACAAAGTGAAGAAGCAATTTGGTGGTGAATTTCAAAGTAAGAATTTTGAGTGCCATTAGCATATCCATAAGGGCTTGATAGATTTAGGAGTAGGAGTATCATCCGTGGATTTGGATATCATACTTTGTCTAGTATCAGAAAATAATTTCTGGAAAAAAACACACCTGGGACTAATAATATTCCAAGATATGGATATTTATAAATACCCTTATTTCAAGAATCATCATACTTGGTATAATCATCAAAGTATTTTAACAAGTTTTGCCATACTGATATGAAATAAATCAATGGTAAAGGTATTGTAAATTCAGACAATCAAGAGTTGAATTGGACGAATGGATACAGTATGTCATCATGCCAAATTTTAGTTTAAAAATACTTTTAGAAAAAGCAAACATCTATCTTGATGGGGGTCATGATAGCTTTAAGCCATTCCTGGCTGCCTCATGGCCTTACCAATAAAGTATTATGACCCATTTAATAATGAATTTTGATTTGAACTTACCAGCAAAATATAGATTTATACACTAGCTACTTATTTCCACAGCTGTGAAATTGATCCAATTGAATGTAATATAAACACCGAGATAAATGTAAGCTAACTCTAGCAGATTCTTATCGGATCAAGCATGCTTCCCTTGACGCATAAGACAGTTAACCAGATTTGATGTCCTCATGTAATCTGATATGCTCAAATAGATTAAAAATGGATTTTCATGGCATTACATATGACAAGCAAATATTATGATAATTGTATCATAATGATGTAAATAATAAAATAGCTTGTTACCCTTACCATATATGCCAATAGTGCAACTTTAATCATTTGAAATAATGTCAACACATATTTCTGTTTTCTACTTAAAACTATTTGCATCGTTATGTGCGTTCCTCTATAGTTTTGGGCAAGCCAATTGTACATGAGAGTGATGGAGCTTTTACGATAATATCCTGATAGAACTAGTCCCCAAAATGATGGCCACCCAAAAACTATTGTGCATTTGTCACTATTTTGCCAAGGTTAAAGATAATTCCACGTGAAATATGATTGTTATATATACAAGATTGACATTAAAAATCAATTTGGGGGGGGGGGTCTAGTGAACTTAAATTTAAGTCAAAAATATCCTCCGTAGTCCTGAGCTTATAATTCTCGCATTTCCTGAGCATTTTTTGCAGTCAATAGCTAAAATTTTGTAGTTTTTCTCAAAATCGGGGTCAAAAGAACTGAATCACGCTGAAAATGGGTATCTAGTGAGCGGTCTGGTGGCCTGAAAACCATTGATTGCAAGACTCAGCGGATGATGACGATGATTGATTGAATGGGCTATAGTATTTACTTTAAATCCCTGCTCCTCATTGAATGAAACTACCTCTTCAACAATGAGGTGGGCATATATCAAATGAATTAGGTATAACAAAAAAACCATTTTAGTTTGAAACCCAAGTCTATGTGCTGACTTACTTGGTGGCAGTAGACCTCATTAAAACGCAGTCTAGCTAACAAGAGGTATTATTGGACAGATATCTGTACAGAAATAAATACACATGTTCAATTTCAGTCAACTTGTCGTCCATTATAGTTATGTATTATAGTTATATATTATCAAAATATTCTTTAAAATAATTTTCTTTCTACTTACAGATAAAAGTTTGAATTACATTTTCACTCCACTCATTTTTAAAATATCACTTATCATTTTTGGAGCCAAGCAAGATATATCTATTATTACCAGCAACTTGAAAACTAAGAAGAAACGTCATTTGCAGCAACTCGAGTTTCAAAGCAGACCGCCATCAATCCAAGATTACTGTAATTATCAGTGAAGAAAACATTTCCTGCAGTTAATACCAAGGTATAAAAATATGTAAAGAGTAATTTTCAAAAACATCTCTTTGAAAAGCCAAGAATATGTAAACGTGCATGTTTAGTGTTTTCTTTTAATGTTAAAGTCACATACTATAATATACACTACTGGAAAATTACAATTTCATCAGCGTGAAGTTTAAGACAACTTGCTTAGAATAAAACACATTCAATACTTGAATGAAATTTCCTCAGTTACCTGGTATAGCTATTGCAGATGTGCATACATTGGTTTCATTATTTAACACTCAGTGAAGGCCACACAATTGTCACTAGAGACTTAACATCTGGTTTAGTAGCACAGCCAGGAAAATCTTTTGTTTTTAATTTTATGTAGCACATATATCTGAATACAACATTGTAACAAAAATACATCTAAGTGAACCAGGCACTATATTGCATAATTGAGGAAGACTTATTTTGCTCAGAGCCAATAAAAATCAAAACTCTAGAAAGGTTTCTACTAGAATTCAAGAGTCGAAGACGTTGATTTAGGTGTTAATTTTTAGAAATTTTGTTACATGAGGAATTCAATGACGCAGACAGGTATACTTTACACACAAGCTGATGAGAGACATTTTTCAGTTCTGTAAAATATTTAATGATTCTATCCCATCAAAGTATGTTGACAGGGAAAAATTATACTTTAAATTTAAAGATGTGTAATTCGATAAAATTTTGCAGTGGCACATAAAAATCAGACATTGATTTATTTCATAGAAAATGCAGACAAGCCACATAATTGTCACACAAGATGTATCCTTAGGCCGTATTTCTTTTGTGGAAATTGATTGCATCTTGGTTGAAGATACAATTCTTGGTAATATATGTGGCTATTTGTCAGTGAGTGGCTGCTTTATTTCGATGTGGGAAACCTATTATAAAACGTAATATTTTCTACATAAATAATTTCCAAAAAATCATTTAATTTAGAACAAAAATTACAGTGACCATTGTCATCTTGATGCTCAAATTTTATAAGAAGTTCTTTTTTATAGCCACAACAGGAGCATACATAGAAATGGCCTCGCCACAACTAGCGCGAACTGTAACACATTTGGAAACGTTGTCCTTTTCTCAACAAAATAACACATCTCTTTGAAAAAAATGCAATTCATATAGAAGAGTACATCTTTGATACTGCATTCAACTGAAGGCAGCTATTGTTTACTATTCTTTCTTATAACTTGTGAAAGAATCTGATAATGTTAAAAGGATAACTCACTCTTGTGCTTAATCTGTTGCAACATATCTTGTTAGTTAAATTGCTGACATTTAGTAATTGTCTAGACACAGGAAGAATTATGTGCAAGCGTCAAATTGGATTTTGAATTCTATTTCTTTCCTGTCATAATTTATGAAACCATTTGTGCATTTAACAAAGTTCCACTGTATATTAGTCACAGCAAGTCTTATATATGGAATCATATATGGAAGCTCAGGTTAACAACATTTCAAATTTCTTGCTTCTTTTGAGAAATTCAAAAAATTCAAAAAAAAAAAAAAAGGGGGGGGGGAAATGAGACAATTCAAACAAAATTACTGAATTGCTTGTGTCTATGTCAATCAATCAAAACTTCAAGATTTGGGAGAAGATCTTGAACATTTGATTTAGATTAGATTGTACCAGCTTGAAAAACAAATGTGTTAGGCTTGCTGAAAATGGTCTCAGTGAAAGAAATGCAGGTATAAGACCGTTTTATGTCATAAATGAAATCACATAGAAGTACTTCCAAATGCCAAAGGTCAATTTACATAGAGATCATTAAACATCTCACAGAAGACTGCTGAAATTTTAATGCGAAAGGACATTTCATTCTCAACACTAGAGTTCCAAATAACTAAAAAATATCAACATTTCCAAAGCACTATGATGATATTTGAATGTTCATTGCTATGATCTATATATCACACACATTTTGGTGCGATATTCACACATGTTTGTGACAAGGCCTTCAGCTATGATTTTGTTGAGAGCAATCAGAATAACAAATCATGTGGAGTCCTCACATTTCACAAGTCAGAAATGCTTGGAGCACATTGTGGTATGGAAAATGCATTATGAAAATGCACCTGCTTGAAATGATTTTTAAAAAATCTAAAAAGGAAAATGTATACTTTAGCTCCCATCAAAAACTTCAACCATGACCTGACCCTAACTCATTATGACCCGACCTCTCACTTACCATGACCTGACCCTAACCCTAACCCTAACTATACCCTAACCCAAACCCTAGACCTAATCCTAAAATTTTGGATGGGACCTTAAGTATACTTGGACCTAAAAATAAAATATGGTTGAACATAAAACATAACAGGGATCACATCCATGTTTTGTTGTGTAATTTGGTTCTCTTTTTGTCACATTTCAAGATATTATGAAGGTTAAAACTTCTGCATCACAAACTTTACTAAAACGGTGAAGCTTTTTTTTTTTTTTGAACAAGAATTTTATAACCCATGTGGAAATCAATAAAGTCCAATGCAGGTGCTCGCATGCTGCATCTAATCCCACCTTAATTCCATTTCTACTACATTCTCAATTATTAAACTTTACCAATCTGATAATACCCGAGTTTTAATCAACTTTGAAGCCCGTCTAGTTCTATCCCCTGTAGCATATTTATTTTGGTACACATCAAATCGTTTATCTGGAATATCTAATTGTTAGTCAGTATCAAAAACTGTTAAAGTATAATGTTTGTAATGTCTGTAATGTTTCCACAATAACGTCCCGATACTAATCAGGTGTGCCGCAGTGCAATGTTCTCAAATTGGGGCCAATGTTCTCAGGACTATAAGTTGAACATAATTGTATGGCATTTTTATTTTGTTAACATCAGCACACGTTAGTCAGAGCAAGTCTTATATATGGAAGCATATATAGAAGCTCAAGTTAACAACATTTTCAATTTCTTGATTCTTTTTACAAATTAAAAAAAAGAGGCAATTCGAACAAAAATTGCTGAATTCCTTCTGTCTATGTCAATCAATCAAAAATGCAAGATTTGGGAGAAAATCTTGAACATTTAATTTAGATAAGATTGTACTTGTAAGGCTTGCTGAAAATTTTCAAATTTGTCTCAGTGAAAGAAATGCAGGTAAAGACCAGTTTTATGTCATAAATGAAATCACACAAAAGTACTTCCAAATGTCAAAGGTCAATTTACATAAGAGCTCCTTGAACATCTCAAAGCAGATGACTGTTGAAATTTTAATGTGAAATGACATTTCATTCTCAACACTGAGTTCCAAATATCTTGAAATATCAACATTTCCAAAGCACTATGATGATATTTGAATGTTCATTGCTATATATATATCACACACAGTTTGGTGTGATCTTCACATATGTTTGTGACAAGGCCTTCAGCTATGATTTTGTTGAGAGAAATTAGAATAACAAATCATGTGGAGTCTTCACATTTCACAATTCAGAAATGCAAAATTCATAAAATAAAATAATTATATACAATGCTGACATTTTAAAATAGATATGATCATAATAATACCAATGTCTTTAAAACATAGAGGACATATGTTGTAAAAATAATCTTTTGAACAACCCTTTTTCTAACAGAAAAGGAATTGATAATTGATTTTAATTCTTTCAAATGCAGGAGCAGCAATAATGTTTTTCAGACAAGTCTATCAGCTATTGAAATACCATGGTAACAATACAATTTATAAGTGTTTATTATTTCTTGGTTAAAACTATCACTTTTAATCTCTTCAAAGAGATAAATATATTTTGCAATATATTCAATTTTAAATGAACTAGTTCACCAATTGTTCTGCAAAACTCCTAAAAATGGCATTCCTAGAACTTCAAATTATCCATCACTCATCTCGTAAAATGCTGCACATTTATCAACTTCACCAATCTCCCATGACAAGGCAAAACAAACAATTGGAGTTCGTCAAGCCAAGATCCAATCAATTTACTGCGCTACCCCTTGTGCACTTGCATAAACTTGCATTTTCTGTTTATGTTAACTAGGACGTACGATGCAAAGAAAAGAAGTTTGAAGCACATAGTCAGTCTGTGTTTGGAGTGAGCTGTAATTACTAACTGTGGCCCCTTAGGAGTACTCACAAATGTAAATTGTGATATTATGCTGTATCTAGCAAAAATCTATGCTATAAATCGTGTAGTGTTTAGCTCCGAATAGATTCGGAAGGGGCAAATCCCCCTAAGACACCGCTACACATATGTTTTGTCAAGTTATTTTGTTTGTACACTTTGACACTGCAAATAAAACTTTGGTTTAATGCCAAAAAATACTCTACTAGACCCCTCCCCCCCCCCATTTACAAAGGTCTCGAAACGCCCCTATATCCGACGTTGTGGGTTTTGTTCGCTACGCTCGGATGAGCCGACGAATGTTGCCCCTCCCCCCCTTTACCAAACCTGGATCTGCAACTGCAGGCCGTACCCTTTACCTTTACTTGCCTCATGCAGTCTACCAGTAAAGCGCTGGTCACAACCCGTCGTGCGTTTTTTTGTTCGTACGTTTTTTCGAGAGGCCACGTTCTCTACGTTTTTTCAAAAAACGCAGAGAGGACGTAGCAAACGTAGGGAGGTCGT